>DWGR01002263.1:0-14036 GCA_018247715.1 Heliconius burneyi
ATTAGAAAAGTTTGACTTTGAAATAATACTTCTTTTTTCGGATCAAGCTAATATAGAGTCTAAAAGGGCAAAGTTAACTTATGTTCAATATTGAAACAATGCTGTTTTTTTATTTATTTAATTTAATTTTAGTCTTTACTCCTGTTTTCGTGGTAAATGGAAAAAAATTTTTTTTTTCATTATCGTACAGACAGAGAAATCCTCTATTAATGCTTCCCTGCACTCTCAAACCTACTTACTTATTTTATATATTATGTAAGAACCTCATTGTTAGACTAAATGAGCAATCTTGAAATAAACCTACATATATATTAAAAAACAAATTATTTATCGATTTCCCCTCAAGAACTGACTGGAAGAGTTACCGACTAATCTTTTTTAAGCAAGAAGCCTGAAAAATTGTCAGGTAGTAAAAAGCCAGGAGTCACATATCACTGTCCTCACCGTCATCATCGTTGTAGCATTTATAACTTAAAGAAGATTTCTAAAGAAAATATACTCGAACTTTTTGATTGGCGTTGAAAAGCTGAAGCCTCGAGGCGCGAGGAGTAAGTTCACTTCGCAGGAAGTCTATCGATATCGACAAATACGTACTCGATGCCTGTTTAGAATAAACAGGATTTGTAAGATTTATCGTACCTTATGCAGCTTAAAATCAGATATTTTCCACTTTAAATGCTCCGTCTACCAATGCATCGGTGCATATATACTTTACGTAGCTATTGTACTTACAAAATTATAGAAAACAAATAAAAGACAGAAACTGAAAGTCCTATCACAATTTAGAAAGATAATATCGCATGACGGAACCTACATTATATTTGCTCACACATAAAAAAAATACTTTACTCTTATTGTTAGAGGTCGTTTGACTTCACTTTGGCGTGAAATTGACTGTCTCAGATCCTTCTCGTGGTCTCGTAAACGTCGAAGGAAGTACATTAGTAATATAACTCTTATTGTACGTGGGGTCTACTACGTTATTGCAGTGGTTAATGATGTTACTCGGCCAGAAGATAATGATTTCAATCTCTAATCAAGATACATATATTTTTGTTACAAATATTTGGGATATTTGTAATGTACGTAATATTGGAGAGGTTTCATCGACTGAGTACATTCAGACACTGTAATAAATATCTATATGTAGATACACACATATATTGTGATTCCCCCCAAAGAGATACAATGGGATGTAAATAAAATGTAACTGTGCTGTTTTGAATCGCTCTGTTTTAGTAGAGTAGTAGAAGTCACTCGATTTGCTGCTGACAGCCTATAAGTATCTAATAAGTCTCTATTTATAACTATATACTCGTATAGCATACATTATTTATCTTCACGTTAGATAGACACATTGAACTTAGTGTTAATTGAAGTTGAGTGGCGACGTTCAACGCTACATTCAACGCGTCCACGCCAGAGCGAGGACATGAAAATAATATATTTCCCCGAGCGGGAAGCCAACAAACGGCCGTCGTGTTTACGGTCAGACGCTTTACCGCTGCGCTACGACAGCTTCATAAAACATGCATGACATTACACGTCAAAAAACTCTCTTTATGAATGTCATCATGCCAAAAAAATCAGAAGAAAACCTTATAGTATAAAACTTAGCTGTGCAATAAGGCTTGCGCGGATTTAGAGTAAGAATAATACGTGCTTGCATTAGATGTTTTTTTTCAGCAGCTGATGATTTTTCGAAAAACAGAAAATTAAAAATAATTTATATATAATTTCCGCGAGCCGATATCGAACTCATCAGTATCGCGCTTATGGTGAGACGTTGTCCCACTGCGTCGCCGTGGCCTCAAGCACAATATGGTTATTTGAAAATAACCAAAAATATCAGATCAACACATTTTAAAGTAATTTCTTTAATATAATCTACAGAAAAAGGTGCAAAATATAAAAACAAAAACAATAATTCAATAGAAAGTCTTCCGAGATATAAACGAGTAATTCATCCCGTTATGAATGCCTTAGCGTCGCCGTTTTATTAATTGATATAGATCGTTCGTCTGCGGGCGAGCGCGGCGCTTTATTTGAGTTTTCAGTATAACTAAGCATAATAGGAATAACAGTTCCCTTATACTCGTATATATAAATATCAAGATAACGAAAGGTCATTACAAAATGTAAGCATTTAATAATCTCTAGTTAGTTTTGAAATAATAGTCCGTCGTGGCGCAGCGGCTCAATGGTGTGACTGCAACGCAGCGGTTGTGGCTTCGATCCCCATTCGAGGAAGTGAAATATTTATTTACGTTTATATTTTCATTTCTTCGCTCTGGTGTCGAGGCAAAGAGCGACGTTGATTTCTGCTCACTCAACACGCAATGCCTCCAGAATTCGGCAGAACGACCCTTCGTTCTCGGAGTGTCTTAATACTAGGCTCCCTCTGCCTACCCTTCTGTGTGCGGGATACAACGTGAAGCAATTTTTTTATTTTTCTTTAAATTTTGAAATAATAATAAGTAAAGGAAATCATGCATGTAGACAAATTGTTTCACGAGTTATGAAAGGCTCAAAAGTAGCTTGAAATGGTGCGTGTAAAATACACATTACCTGTTTGCAGCTTTTCTACTTGACTGGCTACTCTGGCGCGTGTCTCGATTTCTCTGTTAATACTTGTCCGAATAACTTATAAAGCCTTAAACTTGCGAGGCGAATAACTAATTGTGAGGACGTTAAGCTCGCTGAGCTCGCAGTAACCGCTAACAAGTAACAAGCATTAGCTCCTTTCAAGCTAGACCAACCAAAATTCATGAGGGAAAAGCATATAAAGGCGGTATAACATATATCGATCGAGTCAATATGACGCCGAAAAGTAAATATAAATATGACGAAGAGTGGGCATAACGGGAACGTTAAGGTAATAAATAAATAATATAAAAAAAAATAAACAAATGTATTTATTAATTAAAACTAATTATTAAATTATTATTTGAAAAACCTTATTGAAACTTCTAATTGTAAACAGTAGTGGATAAAAATTCCTTTATATTTTCGTTATTCTTATTTTTTTGTAGATGATGATGAAAAAGAGAGCCTTTGAGTTTTTCTAGAAGATGACGGATTTTTTTTTTGTGCTTTAGAAAAACGCGCGCTATATATTTTTGGTCCCTGGTGAACTAAGGACTATTGCACCATTGGCTATTAGCGAAAATAAGACGCCAGTTTATGTGGGGGAGAGCGCGGTCGTTGAGCGTTGCGAACCAGTTATGCTCGCCTTTCCCCTACTTAATTATAGTATTTAAAATAACAAAATGCGAGTTGAAATATATTTACGAGTAAATTCATATTTTTGTTAGAAAAAAAAACAAAACTGTCCAGTCAATTTTTCCCTAGCAGAGCGTGGTTTCGATCCACGGACCTCTGGGTTATGGGCCCAGCACGCTTCCACTGCGCCACTCTGCTGTACGGCAGATGTGTAAAATTTACCTTCCAATATTTTTGATATTTGTTGTTCCGTTACCAGCTTTCGGCCAAACTTTCGAGACATTGCGTGTAAAGAAGCCGCAATTTATAATGGCTGCCTCTACTTACACAACTCTATGTTACTATTTCTATACTTTTATACTTTGACATTACATTAGAAAAAATACTGATTGACTCCATTAACAATTAACACAGGTAGCTATGAAATATGCTACGTTTTGTAGGGAAAATAGAGAGAATCTAGCTATAAATCAATATTTCGTAACTTAGATAATATCTATTAATCCAGATCGGTCAATTGAAAATTGAAAGTAATTTGTATTTAAATATTCGCTGGAATTTGGATCCAACCCATAATAATCGCGACAACCAACATTAGAACACTATAAATTTACTTAAACAGTAGGTGTCTCTTAGTATTAGCCTATCAGGAAGGCTATATATAGCCTTCCTGATATTTATCAAGCTATTCGACACAAAAGTCATTTTTCGATTCGAACCAGTAGTTTCTGAGCCTAATGTGTTGAACCAAACAAACTGTACAGCTTTGAAACATTGGTACAGATAAATTAAGAATTATTATAATTTATTCGTCATACATGTAGGAAAATTCATGTCATTACCAGATTATTTTCCCAAAGTTACATTTGTTTGTAACATTCGCTTGGATTAGCAACATCTGTAAAGTACAGCGGTACAGTACACTAGTTTGTTTCAGTACGAGAGAAGCTTACTGATGCCAGCTTAGAGTTACGACGTTGCATCTAATTATATGTTAAATAAGTTATTTATCTAATAAGATATATTCTAAAACATATGGAAATTTTGAATTTACATATTTGCTGGAAATGCGATACCTTTCAGGGTTTTATTACAGACAGTTTAAAAATATTTTTAAACTTGAAAGGCCGTCGTTGTATATCGAATGTAAACCAATGGTTGTAGGTTCGATTCCCGTTCAAAGATATAAGGGTATAAATTCAAAATAAAACTAGGCAGAAAGTATAAAACCAAATAAGCTCTTACATAAATAAAAAAATACGTTATAATGAAAAAAATGAGTTTTTTGTCAATCTCCTGCCTACAATTTTTCCTTAGCTATAAGCAGATTAAATATAGGACAACATTCCAAATGTCAAAACTTGAAATATCAAAAAGAGAATCGTAATCTTTTTTGAGGAATTAATAATTAAATATTATTCATATTTTATACATATATATACTTTAGTTATAAAGTTTTAATCTTTCAAAAGTTTCACCTGTGCATTGCCTGTGACTCAATAACGGTCAAAGCCTGGCCTTGTGTTTCGCGACTTATGACTTAATGCCTCCTGAAATTAGAGGACAGTGCAGAGTGGAGTGTCTTGACATTAGGTTTCCTCTGTCTACCTTGCTACATACGGAAAACAGCGCGAAACTTTAAAAAAAGATAGGAAATTTTACATTAAATAAAACTAGGACAATAGAACATCTATTCAATATTGTACTAGGAAATTCATGTATAGCTGACGAATGTCGACCCTCGCTCACACTCATTATTAGTTATTGATTGATTGATTAGTGCCCAAATCACAGGAAATTACGTTAATTACCTACAACTCATTTTCGTAGCATATTGGTTTTATTAGGCGTTGTTAGCAAAAGGTCAAAAATTTAGTGTTAAAAGTCCACTCGTTTTTTTTTCTATCTTAATGTCGAATGTCATCTACAAAAAATGGGGAAATGACAATATTTTTAAGACGCTTTTATGAGGCCGATTTGTAATAAAATATAAAATATTACTCAATTTAACCAACCACCGCTACGTTTACAATCAGACGATATCCTTCTGCGCCAAGGCGAATTATAAGAAAAGCTCTATAGCTTAGGTAATCTAATTTTATTATGTGGGTGAAGAAACCTAACAAAAACAGGCCGCCTTTCAGTTATTACAGATTTTTAAATGAAAAATCTCGCTTTTATTACCTCTACGAGTATAAGCCGAAAGCATATCCATGCTTAGTAAAACATATATACATCAAATTAGAAACTCAAAACCATTTTGGGGTAGTACGGATTATTTTTTTTATGTATCGCGCACATAGGAGGGTACGTCGTGGGAATCAGAGGACCTACTGTTAACGACACTCCCTTTTCTAATATGATACACACTTCCTTTCCCCAATTTCCGTTAAATTATTAAGGCAGTGCATGCTAAGTGAAGCGTTTTACTCTGTTACTAAAACGAGGAAATAGAAATATGACCTTTTCTCGAGTGGGAATCGAATCCACAACCGTCACGAATGCAGTGTGCCCCTGCGCCACGACGCCCTCAATCTATAAGTTCATAGCTTTTATTTCCATAATATTAAAAAAAACTAAAATAACTGAACAAAGAAGTATAGGAAAGGATTTGTTTGTGGAAATAGAAGAAAACGAGAGATTTTACGTATTATAAGCCACGCGAACAAAATTAAAGGCTACGACTTCTATCTATATAATTTTAAATTGATTCCCTAAATTTGATGCTCATAATAATAATAAAAAAATATACTCAATGTGGTATATAAATACATACTAAATATCATTACACAAAAACAAAACAAAACACTTTGCTCGAATAGTTCATAATATAATGAAGGGCTTCCATGACACGAACGTTTGCTAATAGTTAATAAACGATCAAACTACAAAATTGCTCTTATACCTGGTTATCAGTTTCTTGCTAAAATTTATATTTGATTAAGTTAACAATTATGTTACTTTCAAACCCAAATTAATGTAGATCTTTACGTTTCTATTCTATAATCTCAATTTGTCTTTCCTAAAGTTTTCCAGAGCAGCCGTCGCGGCGCAGAGGCACAGTGTCTTACTGAAAACGTCACAGTTGTGGGTTCAACACCCTCTCGTAAGGACGAATTATTTTTACTCCTCACTCTGTATCACCTTTTATCACGAAAAACCAAAGTTGTTACTTAAATACGAAACCAGTAGGTTCAAAATAAAGCCTTTAGCCTTTCAGCTTGTATTTAGTATAAAAGATTCCACATACAGGACGTGCACACATATATGGTAAGAAGAGACCTCTTCTGAGTTAATAATATTTCTAGTTGGATGACGCCGGATATTGGTGCTTCTGTTCAAACCGACCTCTATATTTAGATTTTTACACCTGAGTGGGTAAGTTATTTACTTCGAGCTTTAGTTAAAGTTGGAGTCACTGACATTTTAGAATTACTTAAGTAGAACCAAATGTCTGTGAGCCATTTAAGCCAATAAGTTTGTTATAAGATAACTTTTGATTTAATTTTTCAAAATAATAATTAGAATTAGAACGACTAATCCCCATTTACACTCAATTTTCTAGATATTGCGTGTTAAGTGATGTAAATCAACGCTGCGCTTTATTTTCTTACCAGAGTAGAAATCTTAAAATTAAGTTTACTCTGCGCACCTTGCTATACGCGACATATGGCGTTAAGCTAAAGAAAATACTATAGAAATGCAACTAACACAAAATTTCTCTTTCCACGAACAAAGTTTTCTCATAGTAATGAGCAGAACTAGGTTGGCGTGCTTAGTGAGGATAAATAAGAGGCTGCAACGCTATATTAGACTCTGTAAATTTGGCTTATGAAAGCTTGTATTTAATATTAGGAATATTTCATACATTTAGAGTTTAAGTTTAAACGTTTAAACTAAGTGTAGAACACCGTTGTTGTGTAACTGTTCATTGACTTTGTATTATGTATAGTTAAATTTGTTTTTTAGCTTCAATCTGTATCCTGCATTAATTAAGATAGACAGTGGGAGTGTTAAAACACTCCACTCCCCAATTTCCGTCGAAATCTGCCACGATGTGTCATGTTTATAGACACATGGTTGGCCCCAACACCACGATTGGCGCAAGGGCACAAGTGCTAATTATATTAAATTCTAATTTATGATATTTAAAATATTGATCTTTTTATTGCACGTTTGGCGTCCGTTTTCTCTGGCTACCTGGATATAAAGCGGAACAAATATATTAAGAACTAGAATAACTGTTGAATTTCCTGTCGGCTCTTCTCAGCATAATAACTATCTTCGGATCCGATGGTGGCTTTTATGTTAAAACGATGCTTTCAAATTGCTTGAAAATATCTATTAAATTTAAAAGCAATGGATTTAAACTTAAGCTTATAGCGAAAATATTGCTGCAATTTACTAATTAAAATCTGGTAATGTAATAAGTTATCAAAAATAACATTCTAATATTGTTGTAAAATATATTCGTATGTTTATTCGTTATTTATCAATTTTATTAGAATACCTTCCTCAGATAATTAAAGCTGTAATCACGTGTATAATGTGAGGACACATCTAATTACAAAATACCGGAAATGGCTACGTTGGGTCAGTAACGCTATCTTATTACATGTTTATATGTAAATATATAACCTATATCTGATATGTACATATAAATAAAATTAAAATATCTGTCTGTTGTTCTAACATAACCGGGTGTTTTAAGTAGATATAGTTAATTACATGATACTAAACATATTGGATAATATGTTCAGTATCAATAACCTGTATACCTGGCATTTCACTATTGTGCGGCTTCGTAGGAACTTCCTTCCACGCGCAACTGTGGAATGCTTCCCAGTCGATATGATATAAGTACCTTCAAAAATCGCGTCTATCTTCACCTTATAGGCCAGCAACGCACCTGTAGCTCCTGTGGTGTTGCAAGCCGATGTCAAGTCAAATCCGACAATGTTAATAAGGACAGGTGAAATATATCTCAAATCTCAAATATTTAAATAATTGCAGTTCATTATACAAAAAGAAAGACATTCAAAGTAATTAATTTAACAATCACTACATAAAACACTGTTAGTCAATAAGATGGAAGCTTACAAAGTTTCACTTCGCGGAAAGCTATAAAATTTGTAAAAATTAATATCAACGGATTCAATTAAAAGTTATATTGCGGTAATAACGTCGACAATAACGGCGGGAGGCTGTTACCATTACGCGGGTCTCGTCGTTGGAGGACCTTTATGGCGTCATCAGCTCTACATAATTAGGTGATTATGAAAGTTATAAACTCTGCTATACTGTTATATGAAATAAACTCTTCTTCTTAACTTCGTATGTATATTTTCACCAAAAAAAAAATTAATAGTTTTATTATTATAATACTTCGTATAATATATTGTTTAATTTAAGGATCGGAATGTCTTCACTGTAGATTTCTTCTGTCTACCCTGATGTGTGCGGGATACAGCGTGATGCTGATTTTATTTATTTGATATGTGTTTTGGCTGTGGCTCAAATCTAAGATGATAATAACCAGTTAAGTTACGGGTCGGACTTGCCCACCGAGGCTTTCGTAAATATTTCCTCAATGGGAAGTATTACTTATGTTATAAGAGTTGTTAAACTTAAGTTTGCAAACTCTTACAAGTTGTACTTTTAAGTGCATATGCCCATATGCACTCATTTTGTATGAAATTAACTACAAATATAAATTGTAATGATTTTTGTTTTTAAAATATACATAAACTTTCAGTTCTCTAGTTGAAAAACTTAAAAACCTATTTATTTATTTGTATTGTTAGTTCTCTCGTATATCTTTGGTTGCGTTGCTTAATTCTTTTTCTTCTTTAAAGGAGAGACCATAGACCTGGATATCTTATATTAATATCAGTTGTTGATACCTTCACGCAGTCTTGAGATCTTGTCTTGACTGATTGCCATGCGGAAATCAAAGCGATCATAGCAATTTTGTCCTTTTGAGGCACAGAACCCTAAAAATAAAAAAGTATCCTTTCAATAAATGATTTTAAACTGATAAAAAGTTATAAAATATACATAGATATTATTTCTTATTGTCTTATTATTATCTTTACTATTATATTAATATGATAACTTATTTAAATTAATATATACGACTTGTTAAATTTGGCATCTTTTCACTTATTTTATATCCATAAAAAAACGATTAAGTTTATAATGACATTACAAATTAAGTCTTAAACGGCAATCAAATCTAAGACTTTGAGCTCAACATCCAAATAAAACAAAAAATAATATGGAGAAATAGGGAACAAACAGAAAATATGTATATAAAATTATATCAGAGTATATTTTTAAAAAAGTTTACATTGAAATCAATAGGTAAATTCAAAGTTGGTTAAAACATAGACATTACCATACTCTAGGGAGATCATAAAACGATTTTTCTTACACAACCGCGTGAAGTGACTAATGTGCGCTTAAGTAAGGAACTTGTCGTACAAATTACCGTTCTTACTGATGCGACGCTTGAGACTGACTAATAGTGAGGTTAAAATTTAAATTTTGATCGTTATATATTTTGTAACGTTATTCAAATTATAATAAAATCTAATTGCAAATAGACATCGTTTCTTACTTTAATCATATAAAGAAAACTTTTGTAGTAGTTGAAGCCCTCGTGGTGCAGTAGCACAGCGTCTGACTGTGAATGCGACGGCTGTGACTTTGACTCCCACTCGAGGGAATTAATCATTTTCATTTGACCGCACAGATAATCAAAATAAAATGCCGTTAAATGGCTTCACAACATAATTATATATATATATATATATATATATATATATATATATATATATATATATATATATCTCAAAATTTGGGCCGTAATGGGGAAGGAGTGTCTAGGGTCACTAGGTTTTTAGTGAAAACGCAATGTCAATAAATGTATATATATTTCTTCTAAAGCATTTTGCTTTTATTTTCGTCATAACATATATTGCTCTTTATCTCGCGTGAGTGTTTGAAATATTCAATGCAGCAAATGAGCTCTTCTGTTCTCTTATCGCCATGTTATTATGGTAGCAACTTGACATTTTAAATATTGGTGCAGTATTATAAATTTTCTTTACTGATGAGATGACTGAGACAATGAGTGAGAGTATAAAATGCTGAAAAAATATAAAAGAAGATTACAAAGGCACAAAAACATATAAAATTATTTACGAATTTCAATAACGTTATTATTTATTTATTAAAATATATTTTAAAACATTATTTATAATTTGAATTGTTTTGAAGTTTAAAAATAACAATATTTCTTCACGGTCCTTCCAAAAGCGACGTAAGTCAACTTTTCGTAACAAATACATTTTACATGGGGATGTGATGCAAATTAAATTGTAATTTTCCTTGCACCCTCACCTAGCATTGTGAGTTCAAAGCATTAACATTTAATATAATAGTTACTTTACGCTTTGTCCAGAATAATATCCCATTTTTTCCTTTTTGTTTCTTTCGTTTGTTTGCGCTTCTTGTTGTGATATTTTAATTATGATGATAAAGTCGTGAAAGCGCATTGTATGATACAGATAATATAAACTTTTGAAGATAGTTAATAATTTTAATATTTACTCTAATAATAAGTAATTAACGTTAAAAATAAAAACATTTTTTAAAAGAAGTATGTTTTAGTTGATTTCGAATAACAAATGTTCTTTTGTTCGTTTGTGCATGTTGTTCTCTCGTTCTACTCGTAATAAATAACTGTGATTGTCGTTATAATTCATAACAATGTTGTTTTACTCTTATTTTATATATTCCAAATTTAATTCTTCCCTAAATAAAAATTAAAAAAAAATATTATATATAAAATAAAGCCACTTTTGCATATAGATTATAATTTAAGGTATGCCTCTGAAACTTATAATAATAAGGTTTTCTATAAGTCCAACATAGATTAGGTTACTAGGGGTAAGGCACTCCGTTCTGCACTTTCCGCATTGTGTAATTTCCAGGTATTTGTTGAGTGGTCGAGTAGGAATCGAACTCATAAGCATCGTGCTTACAGCAACCTGCACTGCGCCACGACGGCCTTTAAATTATTTTGTAATAATAAATATACAAATATAAGGCAAATAAATTGAAATTTGTTTCTAACCAAATCCAAGGCCAGTGCGTGGGAGGGCTACAACGGCTAATTTGTACCGGAAGTCTGTAACTTGTTAGCTATTACCTCCTTTGAGTTATCTTATTTGCTACTTTGTAAAATATTCTTGTTATTGTTAACTTAATTATAATATCCAATATTCTCCGTGAGGACGTCTGTCGGTAAGTGCAATGGTTTTGAGTTTAATTTCCGTTCGAGGAAAATTATTGAATTTAAAATATTTTCCAGTTATACTAATGTGATTAGTATAGTATTTAGTTTTGTTACTCGACATCCAATTCGGTCACAACATTGGTGAACTTAATTATATTCTTTTTTTGTAGAGGAAACGTAGTGTCAAAATACTCCATTCCCTTTTTTCCGTCCAATTTTCGAGATGTTGTGAGTAATTAAGAACAATTAATTCCCCTGAATGAGATTTAAACCCAAAACCGTCGCGTTCGCACAAGCTGTGCCACTGCGACGCGAGGCTTTTATTAAGAATTGAATAAAGATATATTAAGAAAATCACTTGCAACATAAATCGAGAAACTCTGAAAATGTCAGCTTTTTGATACAACAAAGTTTTAGTTCATAGTTCAAGTCGTTCATTACATCGCGTCGCGCTATCAGCTGTTTACGGAAATTAAAAACTCATTTTTATTTCACTGTACTTAACTATGTTGTTGGAAGAAAGCCTTTTGTTCGAGATTTTATATTTAACATCTTTTAGTCAATTTCTTTTAGAAATAATATTAAGTTTAATTTTATTATATTATAGTTAAATTAGCTTAAGTCCAAGCGATGGTTATAGATTAGATTCTCATTGAGGGAAAATTAGCAATCCATACTGTAATCTAAACTTTAGGAAAAAATATTTATCTATATCTTAAATACGACGGCTGTCCTTTTTATTTGTGGTAGGAAGAGCGAGCTTAGTATTAAGACACTCTGCTTCTCACTTTCCACCGAATTCTAGATACATTGCGTGTTGAGTGGCGGATCTTAACGAATTTAACGAATTTTTAAAAAGTTTAGTCTGCAAGTCTGAATACATATTCAGATTATTTTTTTAAACACACAACGTTACTCGGAAACTTCATTTAATGTCTAATTAACATTAAAAGCACACAATAATATATAGGTACATTACCTTGCTGAAATATTCGACAGATTATTCAATATAAACATGTATGTTGCATTTTTTTTTGTAAAAATAAAAAAATAAATAGAACTGCTTTCAACAGATTTTAAAGAACATAATATCGTTATTTACATACGTAAAATGTTTAAAACGTTAAAATATAAAAGAATGGTATGAGCCTAAACAAAGCGAAATATGTTACATGTAATTTTTATCTCCCACATAATATGTTATATGCAACAAAACTATCCAAGACGACGCTTTTATGCTATTCTTTACTCTCCGCCCGATACGTTACCTGTTGTAGAGGGGCACAAGCGTGCGACTGAAAACGTGACGTGTGGATTCAGGTCTCGCTCGAGGAAATAAAATATTTATTACTTCATTTCCTCGCCCTGGTAACGAGGCACAGCGCGGCGTCGAAATCCCCCACTCAACACGCAATGGCTCTAGAATTTGGAGCAAAATGGGAAACGGAAATGTCTTAATGGGAACGGAGTGTCTTATTATTGCTAGGCTTAAATAAGCTTCACGTATCTTTTAGTATAGCGCTGTAGCTGTATATTTTAAGTATAATTTTTAGTCCTTACCGCTTAAATATAGTTTTATTTAGTAGGTATATTTTAAAATGTAATATGAGATTCATACACGGAAATTCAATTTTAACAATTTAAAGAAATGAAAATTGACAGATTCTCTTGAGTTTCTTAGGAAGGTCGTAAATTCAAACTTTTAATTAGTTAAGTTTCTATTTTGTATAAAACAAATAAATTGTAGATGTACTATTGAAATTAAAATATCTGGTCCGTATCAAGCATATTTTTTTTATTCACTTAACACAATATTTAAATGGAAAAATAATTTAAATCTATAAATATATTTCATTCTTCCTGTTTAAATCGTTTTTTATAAGGTCTTTAGAGTCTAAAATATAAAATTCTGTTTATTTTCAAATTTCGAGAAATACTTTGTCTATAAGACACTCAGTATCGGAAGAATTTTTCATATATTAGTAAATATATATGATTTCGAGAATTCGCAAAAAATAAATAATTGTAATAATCGCTTTAATATATAACTTTCTGTCATAAGACAATTAAACTTGTTCCGCTTTTACGTAAAATATACTGAATTCATTAAGATGAAACTTAACAGTAATTTAGCTTATACATCAGAACAACAAATAGGCTACAATTAATATAAAGATTTTGTATAATTTAATTATAATAAAAAATTAAGTTTAAGCAGGCGAAGCCGCGTCCGGGCCGCTAGTATTTTAAGAATTGCAAATATGTTATTGTTGTTCCAAGCAAATGTTATATTATGCATGTGTAATTTTCAATAATTTCTATTGAAACAATATATTTTCCAGTGTTGTATTGGAGAATCAAATTATAGAACAAGTTCCAGCAAGCAACTTTGAACTGCTCGAGAGCTATTGGCTCGTATTCATTCCTAACAATATAATGTACTTGACCTGTTCATACAATACTCCATTGTGATTGAAGAATACTATACAATGCTGAGATAACTTAAGTTTAG
>DWGR01002264.1:0-14034 GCA_018247715.1 Heliconius burneyi
ATATTTTGTCTGTACATTTAGTGTATTTTTGACAGAAATTGATAAAAAGAATCACTTAAAAAGAAAAATAGAAAACAAAAATATTTTTTTTATTTCTTGTCTGTCTGTATGTATGATCACGTTTATCCAAAGTTTGTTTCATCAAAATCGGTTCATTAAAAAATTGAACTAAAGGCATGAGAGGCCTGCAAATATAAAGCAATCCATATCTGTACTTATTATATACTTATAATAAATTTATATTTGTTTGTGATAAATCTGTATTTTTAACCAGCTTCCAAAACAAGGAGGAGGCGGAGGAGGAGGAGGTGCGGCCTAGAACCTGTGAAATAATAATGAAACATACAAAGGTAAACTAATGCTTACAGTGACAATCGAAAAAATATTTCATTATAGTACCAAACCTATAACCTAATTATTTAATTAAACGATAACTGAAGTATTGAATAAAGCGATGTGTCTCAATACTAGCTCTCGCTACTTACTCTGCTATATACACCACCTTAAAGACCGGCAACATATGTAGCTCCAATAGTGCTACAAGGGCCGTGAGCGGCAGTCATCGTACACTGATGACTGGTGACCAGGTGACCCTTACAGTCGCTGGCCTTGTGTTTTCCAAAAAAAAAAATACAAAAAATACGAAAGCCTCTTCACACTCTCTCTAATCTACTGCTATATACAAAAAAGGGTAAAGCTTCCCACAATATTATCACCACAAATTAACTCAAAATCTGTTAAGCCCAGCAATTTAATAGTAAATTAAATTTTCAGTATAAATTGAATCAACACGTCCACCGACGTTGTGAGGAGGTCCCTCGCGTTTGTGGCTCTCAAGAAACCTACTTAAGGTTGTATCCAATTGGGGCTTTCAAGATTTTATTATACTAATAGAGGTATATAAAGCCGCTTCCAGTGATGTATTGAAAAGGTATGTGATAAAGAGTGAAGGAATTCTTTTTTGTGTTTTTTTTATATCCAGGCAGTTTTGTATTATTATTATCTGTATCCCGCATTTAGCAAAGCAATCAAAGATAATATAGTGTTAAGACTCTCTGTTCTCCACGCATCATTGTGTTTACAGTCATACGCAGTACTACTGCGTGACGACAGCTCACTTTATATAATGCTAATAAATGATGATTAAAACAGTAATCAAAATGTTATTTTTATCGTACAAATATCAGGGTAGGAAAATGGGTCGAGTGGGTATTGAACCCACAGCCTGCGTTTGCAGTCGTACGCTAGTGTCCCTGCACACTGTCCTTTACATATTATATGGTTGTTACTATGTAAGGAACAAATAGTTGCTTCTTCTCTGACTTTGATTTTCTCTTTAAAGATCTTTGTTCTTTCTCATTTCGACAATGTCATTTACATGAGATACAAATTAAATAAACAGAAACATTATATAATATTAACAGGCATAAGTGAACAAAGTAAATATCAAATATAAAGTTGACATAAAAATGTAAATATAAAATAACAATAAAATGACAAATAAAACCACAAAAATATGTCAATTTTACAGAGCTTAGAGACAGCTTGACTGCTGACTCTGTAGCTGTAGGTTCGAATTGGAATTTAGGGAAACAATTACCTATTTTTCTTATCATTTTTTTGCGCTGGGAACAAGGACTACGGTGTTAAAACAAAATATTTTTTGAAATTAAGCGTTTTTTCGTTACGTTCTGTGCAGGTCATATGCAAATTTTTCTATTCGATTTGTGAGAAGGAAAATTTGAAACAAATTTATTCTCATATAGGCGCATATCTAATTATTACAATTCCATTATTCGACGACGTTGATACCATTTAACCCAGCGTCAGTACCAGACTGTTTGAACAAAGGATTATTATTAAATACGAATGGAAAATGTTATTTTATCAATGCACGTGTGGTTCAGAAATTTAGATATTGAAATTGGTATAGATGAAACTACGAAGGCTTCAATTTTATTTAAAAAGTAAAAAAATAACCCATCTATTAAATTATTCTTTTATGTGTTGCTCCATAACCTCTTCTATCGGACATTGAAGATACACGTTTGTTCAGCTGTTCAAGAGATTAGTACGGACAAACATAAAAACAGACAGACAAGAGTGTTAAGATTGTTTGTTTATGGTCTAGTATAGTGTAAATAATTATATAGATTTGATTCTTCAAAGTTATTTTGAAATCATAGACAAATTTACTTGATATGCTTACATTAAAAAAATAATACTTTTTTTAGAAAGAACAAGTTAGTCCGGAAAGGAAGGTTGAAAAGTTAAAATATTTTTTCGTTTGAAATTTCACAGATTATATAAATTATATTTATATATAGAATAATTAATTATATGACGAACATTAAGACATAACCTCCTCTTGCTCTATTCTGCATAGCGTATTGTGCGCTGAGGGAACCTAATAATACGATAATTCACGGAAGTCATTCATTCATTCGAGTAGGAATTGAACCTACGCAATGCACGACGGCCTCAGGAAACTAACGTGAACTAAAATAATAACGGACTAAGCATCTCTAGAAAACTAGTCGTTTTTTTATTCACAAAGAAACAAATGAGTCGTAATTCATATCATTACAAGAGCGAATCGAGATTAATGACTCAAAGCGTTGTATTTGCATAGTTATAAATCTGAAGACAACTTCATAGACATTTGTATTCGGGAAGTAGAAAAGTTTCTTGGGGGAAGTCATATTTTAGTTACATTTTTCTACCAAATGTCGCTCCTTGCTTAATAAGATACTTATTTTATTTTTCAACTTCACGCTGTATCCTGTATTTAGACGGAAAGATAAAGGGGAACCTAGTATTAAAAAAATTGTGTTTCTCAAGCACTGTTCAATTTTTGAGATATTAAGTTTTGAGTGGCGTAACCCAACGCCGCGCTTTGTCTTGACTTCGAAAAGGAAAATAATACATGCTGTTGATAAGAATCAAACCCACAACCGCTCGAGTGGGAATCGAACCTATATGAATCGTCTTTACATTCAGACTACTGCGCCAAGGCGGATTAAATAATATAGGTATTGTGTAGCTTTTTTTATGGAAAAAGACCTCGGGTCACCTGATGGTAAGTGATCACCGCCACCCACGACATCGCGTAACACCAGAGGAGCTACTGGTGCGTTGCTAGCTTTTAAGGTGGTTGGGCACCGGAGCCCGGCATTACCTAATGCGAAACGTAGTGGCATAAAGCCACTACTTCGCACCGGTTTTAAATGCCGGGGATGGTAAGGATCCGGTCGAGTAATAAAGTAACATAACTAATGTTTTATTTTGATGTATAAGCTATATTATTATTGTGTAGTTTCATCTAAATTACTTAAGTAGTTTTTGTGTTAAAGTGGAACAAACATCCATCCTCACAAACTCTTACAATAAATCAAATTAAATTAAATCAGCCTCGCACTGTATCCCGCATACAGCATTGCCTATCTGACGGGGACCTAGTGCTTACACTCCGTTCCCTACTTTCCGCCCAATTTTCCGAGGCTTTGCGTCTTGAGTAGCGGTACACAACGTCGAGTTTTTGCTTTGGTACCGGAGCGAAGCGAGTGAAATAATAATTCATTCCCTCGAGTGGGGATCGAACCCACAATCGTCGCGTGACAGTCACACCTGTGCCACAAAGACTTTAAACTTTTACATGTATAATATTAAATAGGACCTTATTTCTCAAAGACAACATTAACAGCAGATATAATCTAAATAACAGCCCCTCAACGCTGATAGCGAGTCCTTTGGAGACGCTAAATTGAATCCGTATTCGTACGTGATACCTGTCTTATAATCAACGCTTAGCTCTCTTATCAGTTTATACGAATATTCGAGAGGAAATCTAAAAGAATGTGTAAGTATCGTTGAAGCGTAAAAGATACGGAATTCCGGAAAATTGTAAGATTGTTTCGCGTTATTTTGGATTTTTGTTACATAATTGTAAAATAAAATGTACCGTGTACAAAAGCACTAGAGTGATATAAATTGCATTCTGGATATAGGGTAGGCAGAAAAAACTTAGTGCTAAGATATTCTATTCGCCATGTAATGCCCTACAATTTGAAGGTATAATAATTATTTTATCTTTAAAATGCTATTCGTGCATAGCAAGGATTTGTGCGTGGGCACAAACACGTGCCTGTAACGCGATGGTTTGAGTTTGATTCCTACTCGGTGGGTATTACCTAATTTAGTTTAATATCCAAGGTAAATTTAATTTCCATTGTACTAAAGACGACAAGCGACGATGAGTTCCACCTCTCAATTTAAAAAATTGGGCGTCGCTTTGCTCTAGATTCCGTCAGTCTTCACTGCTGTATACGGAATACAGCGTTAAATGAAATCAAATAAGCATTTAAATCCAAAATATTTTACGAACATTTCTTCTTTTTGAAAAATCAATTCAGTTTAATTTGTTTAATTTCAATATAAGAATTTGCAAAATGTTTTGTTTTGGTTAAATTTAATTTCATAATTAAATATGGTATATATATATATATATATATATATATATATAAATATATATATATATATATATATATATATATATATATATATATATATTGTATATAAAATCAAAACCCTTTTCTTGTTTTTTTTTCACTCCTTCCGAGAACGCCGAATTATTTTTTCTGCACGCAGTAGGCAGGCAGAGGGAACTTAGTGTTCAGACACTTCGTTTCCCATTTTCAGCTGAGTTGTTGATGTTTCTTGGCTCATCGTCTTTTCTTTACAGCTTCACGCTTTAATCTTCATATCGAAGCTCTCCTTACCCTCTGACTTTACGCATAATTTAAAAAATATACTAATATTTTTGAAATTTGCAGCCAATCGTGGGGCAAGAGCACAAGCGACTGTACACTCAACAGGCTGTGGGTTCGATTCCTAATTGAGTTAATGAAATATTTCGTAAAGGAACGTACTTCCTTAACACTAGGCTGCCTCGGCTACCCTGAAAATGAAGGTGAACGCTGCTATTTTATTTAGATATTCTTATAAAATATTACACACTTATGTTGTTAACTGCACACGTACAGTCCCTTGTCTCACAAACCAATAATACGACATAATGCAGTTGCAAATTGCATAGAAGCTGGCTGTGTCGCATACACCGGTATTGTAGCCGCGCGGTGTCGTACAGATAACTGAGGTATTTGTAACAAGTGTGTCTGGAACACGTTTGAAGCGGTCACAGGATCTACGTAACATTGGAATCGAGTATAATAGAATGTGTATTCGAGGCCGTCGTATCGCAGCGATACAAGCGAGTGAGTGTAAATATGATTATTTAGGATTCGATTTCCACTCGAGGGAATGAATTATTTAATATTAACCACCCGCTTGCGGCTTCGCCCGCTTGAACAGCGTAAATCATTCACGCCATTAACATATATACACTTAGGTATTTAATAATATCAACGACCTTTGTATTCTAAGAATATAAAACAAAAGTTTCGGCCGATTCAATAAAACAGTCATTTTGTAGCAATCTTATATTGATTACGTTCATCAATTTTTATTTGAACATTTTTATTTATGAAATGATTGAATTGAAAATAAAATAAACACTAAATGTTCAACAAAGTTTGCTAAAATACAATAGTACCTATTACAAAAATTACCTTCAGGCTGTATCCCGCACACAGCAGGGTAGGCAGAGGGAACCTAGTGTTACGACACTTCGTTCCCCACTTTCTGCCGAATTCTGAAAGCATTGCGTGTTGAGTGGCAGAACTCAATACTCGATTTCATTGCAATTATTACTAACTGCAATGAAATCGATTGGTTGGTCGTTTCTGGGATAAGTATGCACAAACGCCCAGACAAACAGACAAAAATTACAAAAATATTGTTCTAGGTTCTATTACGTTAGTTAAGAAATTGGCATAACTTTTGTTTTTATGAACCAATTGTAATAAAATAAGCCCTATATATTTTCGGAAGCTTGCCAGTGCCAGTGAAAACCGCATTTGAATTGGTTAAACTGACTCTGATATTAGCGATTACAAACGCACAGACGAACAGACTAACAAAAAAAACCATTGTTTAGGGTTCTATTACCTTAAAAAAGATTCCCAATAACATTTTTTTAAATACCTTCGGAAACTATACTTATCTAAAGTAAAGATAGGTATAATTTCTCATGGCGTCGATAAGGCAACGTCACCACTTAAAATGCAAAATCTCGATATTTTATATTGTATTTTACACATAATGTCTACAACCATCGTCTATACATACGAATAAATACCATCAAACCTTCAACGGACACAATTTACAATTTGACCATTTCCAATAATTTAATTTAAATTTTAAACCCGCTCTGATCATTTTCCAGTTGGTAATTTACTCATTGAATGTAGTAATACGTTGAGATAAAGTTCATTTAAAATAGAATCATACTAATTTCCATTAATGAGTCGCAGCGCAGTAGCGTGTGCCTGAGCTGTGACACTACGGGTGTGGGTTCAATTCCCTCTCAGGGAAACGAATTGTAGAGCATTTTCATTTCTTCGCCACTCAACACTCAATGCCTCGAATATTTGGCGGAAAATAGGAAACGGAGTGTATTCACACTAGGTTCTATTTGCCAATCCTGCTATTTGCAGGATTATGCGTGGAACTAAAGTAAATATAATGTAATAATTACAGAAAAAAAATAATAAGGCAGAATGTTGAAATGAAAAATATTATTAAAATAAAGTCTGCAAAAACAATATTTTGATTTCTGTAATTTGCACTCAACACAGTTTTAAATAGATTAGTCTTAAATTAATGATGAATTCTACATATTCCAAAGGCCAATATAAAATCTTTGCAGTTTGTCTGTATTTGTCCTTTAAAATCAACTCATTTTCTATTTAAAAATATTATATTTTTAGATTGACTTTTATTACACCTTGATCCAGTGTAAAGTGATAAATAAGTATTCAATAAAGGTTGCTTTGATCATTAAATAGAAATTAAAATGTCCTTAAAAAGTCATATAAAAAATTAATTGGTTGTTTTTATATTAAGTTAAAATTTCCCTCCGTAAAATCTTCTTCATCCTGGCATTGATCCCAGCTATTGCCAGGGTCTGCCTGCCTGCTCAGCCTACTCCACTTTGCACGGTCTGTAGCGTCCTCGGTGGTTAGACCATTGGCTCTCATGTCCTGCGTCACGACATCCAACCAGCGCTTTCTTGGGCGTCCGAGAGGTCTCACTCCAGGGACTGACATAGCAAAGCACTTGTATCCGACGTATTTCTTAGGCCGGCGCGTAACGTGGCCAAACCATCTCAGCCGACGCTCTTGGAACTTATCCGCTACGTCACGGACTCCAAAACTACCTCGGATGAACGCGTTGCGTATGCGGTCAGGCCGCGTTACGCCACACATCCACCTTAGCATCTTCATTTCCTTGACGCGAAGCTCCTGAGTGTGCCAAGATAGTGTTGGCCAACATTCACTGCCGTATAAAAGAACCGGTCGGATGATGCTCTTGTATATCAGACCCTTGAGTTTGGGCGGTATCCTGCGATCGCAGACCTTACCAGTGACCTCCCGCCATTTAGCCCAAGCAGCGCGTATCCAGTTATAGACATCGTGATCGACGCCTCTAGACTCGTGCATAACGGCTCCAAGTTACCTGAACTTTTTCGACTTAACGGCTGGTTCAGAACCGATATGGATAGTGCCCGAGTCCAAGCTCCCGCAGGCCATGTGTATCGGTCTTCGACACATTTAGTTTAAGACTGCCGTTCTCAACCGTACCCATCCACAGGTTCACTTTACGCTCCAGCGTCAGTCGGTTCTCATCAATGAGTGCTATATCATCGGCATACATCATCAGCCATGGAGCCTGGTCTTGGATGTTAACCGAGACAGTATCGAGCACCACATTGAATAAGAACAAACTAAGAGCCGAGCCCTGGTGAACCCCTACTGAAATCTGGAAGAGCTTAGTGTCGCCAACAGCAGTCCTTACCATAGAAGAGGAATCGTGGTACATTTCTCTGATAATCTCAATATAGGCCTCAGCTATCCCTTTGGATCGCCATCAGATGCACTGACGAGGCACACAGTCAAAGGCCTTCTGCAGATCTAATAAGGCCACATGCAGAGCTCTTCTTTTTTCCCTGTATGCCTCCATCAATGTTCTGAGGAAGAGCTTCATGGTATGACTCATAAGCTTAATGCCCCTGTAACTACCAGAGTTTTGAACACTGCCCCTTCCCTTGTAAATAGGGGTAATGAAGCTTAGCCACCACTGGTGTGGCATCTTTCCATTGTTCAAGATATGGTTAAATAGGCCAGTAAGCATGAGCACACCAAGAGAGCCCAACGATTTCCACGCTTCGATCGGAATGTCGTCAGGTCCCACCGCTTTTCCGTTCTTCATGCGTCGAAGGCAATTACGAGTTTCATCAAGGGTTAATGGGGCAATAAGTCCAAGGTTAGGCGGTGGGTCGTGATGAAGACTGCATAGGTGCTGAGTATTCAGCAACTCCTGAAAGTAGCTTCTCTCCTTCACAGAGGCATGACTACAGAGCAGCGTGCCTATAACTATTATTTCACTCCGAAAGAGGTTATTATTATAGTTATTATATGAACTTAACTTGTAAAGAGTATAAAAGAAAGTATTATTACTTTTATCAAATATTTAACATCTTTTTTAGTTTCACAGTATATTTCTCACTAAGCGTAGGCTGAGGGAACAATTGGGAGCCTAATGTTGAGATATTAGGTATTTAAAGGTGGTATCCTCCTTTGGTATTTAAAGTTAAGCAGCAGAACTCTACGAGTGAGAAAAACATAAACATTAAATATTTTACTCTCCCGTTTGGGAATCGCACCCACTATCGTCGCATTTACAATCACACCCTTGTATTACTGATCCACAAAGGCATCAAATTTCACAAAATGCTTATAGCACTACAATTATACATAGTCGTATATTATATTATGATATTCTTTAAAAATATTTCATACGTTGATATGATTTTTAAAGCTAAATTACAAAAAATGTCTTGTTCTATCTTTTAATATATGAATATTAAATTTTGCTTAAAAAGGGCAGCTTTAAATCCTGCTACTTTGTAGTTACTAAATATTTTAAATATTCGAGAAAATTATTTACAAAATCCTTTACATCAAAGATTTTTCAAATAAAAAACATTTCAAATTTCAATAACCATATCAAATTTCGCAACATATTGTAAAATATTACTAAAATGAAAATAAAAACAAAATGACTAAAACTTCACCGCCGCCGTAACTTCTAGATTAAACAGTGTAATAGAAGTTAAGACTTTGCCCCGAGAACGAAGTAAAGTCGAATATTAGAGACGTTTTATGTAACGTTATGACAAAGTGTCCGCCGCTTAGACGTGAAATTAGTGCGGCTATGAAATCAAAAGGCCTCTGCGGCCGCATTTACACCGATTTGTGACATTTATATTTTAGTTTAAGACGGTTGAAGCCGTCGTGGCGCAGCTGCACAGCTGCACAGCGTCTAAGTGTAAATGTTGTGGTTTTTCTGCTGAATGCTTATAATATTATGACTTTTGAAAAAAGTAAAAGTAAATAATTCTATCTGAACTCTAATGGACCTGTCATTAAAACAGTTTTATTTTATTTTGGTAGCGTTTCGTGAACGCAAGTTTAGTTTTTTTTCTCTCTCATTTGATTCTTAGAGGAAACACTCTCAGAGGTCTATCTAGGTGTTTACATAGATACCAGAGTGTCTTATCACATACATACATACAAAACAAAATCATACTAAAAAAAACAGAAATAAGAAAATTTATCACAGATTCAAACCTGCTAGGGTATATGTTACTTTTATATCTAAAAAATATTAACAATTTCCTTAACAAATCCCATCGTTACACGCCAGTGTGACACACAGCGCTCGACCAACGAGCCAACTTTAATGAAATTCCTCCACCGACGCGACGCCGCTACTATGTTTTTAAACTTTCCGCTGTACAATTTAACTCTTTACGTCTGCAATTTTTTTTCTACGCTATGTTTGTTTTGAGTCTGTATACTTGTTGTGTGTTTACTGTTTAGTTTTTATAAGGTAACTACTCTTGTTGAATTAGGTTTGATGGTTTCTTTGGAATTTGTAATATTAGTAATAAGTTTTTGAAAAGATGGAATTATCTAAAAAAAAATGTAAGTATAGTTTTTAAAATTTGATGTTTTACTAATATTACATGGAATTAAAAGTTGCAAGAGTGACTACGTTTGAAGATGAAATTTTATCTAAATAATGACTACTTGTCAAGTGTGTAAATTAAATGCGAAGCTATTTTTTTTTACTTTTACATTGTGAACAGAGGGAACTTATAAATCTAGTCTTCAGACACCTTATTCCTATTCCTATTATAACACTTTCCGCTGATTTTGGAGGCATTGTATGTTGTAGGCAGAGTTGATGGCGGAAACGAACATGGCGCTTTACCTCGTTCACGTCGCACCAATCGCGTTTGTAGGCGATTGTGCCCCTACGCCATAACTGTATTCAGTTATCAGAATATTATAATTAATACATAATAATTGACGTTGACGTGCTGTACGGGCCCAATGGTGTGGCTATAATGCAATAGTTATGGGTTCGATGCCAGGTTGAAGGAATGAATCATCATTTTTTAATATTTTCATTTCTTTGCTCTGCTACTAAGTCAAAAGTTCAGCATTGCGTTCTAAAAATTAGGGCGGAAAATGTAATTTTTTCGAGTTTGTCGGAGTGTCTCAATACTCACTAAAGCTTCACTCCGCTTACCCTGCTGTGTGAAGGAACCGTAAACATGAATATTTTTTTTATATAATAATTAACAATCACTCAATGAACACAACAAGCCAGACTTCATTACTAGCACACACTCTGTTGAGTAACCAGATATCGCGTTACATTTGAACTGCAAGTGGAACGCATAAGATTTAAAGCCGCCCATTCATCATGCGGGGCGGGCGGGAGTTGCGAAAACACATCTGTTACACTCAAAACTTTGGGCGGAATTTATTTAAGTGTAATATTCGCTACTTATGGTTTTAAAACAGATGTTCTGGAGTACTTGGATTTCGGTCATTTTTGACTAAAAATTATATAAAAAATATTTACCTACTTACTAATAGACAACGCACAACTAAAACTATGAGCCGTAGAGCGCTGTGCAAGAGTCCTTCGATGGTGTTGGGGAACACTAAGAGAAGATTTTCCGAAGTACCGTCGGAAATGGGAAATAAGATAATTCAACGATTTACGAGTATAGTCCACGCAAACGAAATTGGGGACTATGAATGAGTAATAATAAAATTATATTATATGTAACAATGTGCATTATACGCGTACATACGTGAAATATTTTCTTTTTAACCATTTCAGTATTCAAGTCGCAGAATTATAAGCGAACAAGTGGAGTAATTGTGTGTTGCGTGGCGGTACTCAACACCGCCGTGCTTTGTCTCGATGCCAGAGGAAAGATATAAAAATATGAAATATTTTTTATTTTCTCGAATGGGAATCAAACCCACAACCTATCACGGTTAGAGTTACATGTAAGTACTCCTAAAAAAAAAACACGAATAGGCTAAAGATAATAGCAGAAATAAATTCCACGGATCTTCGCTTTGAGTCAACACGCTATGCCTCCAGAATTAATCGGAAAGTGGGAAACAAAAGTATGTAAATGGGAACGGAATGTCAAAACTTAGTTCCCAGGTTCCCTCTGCCTACCCTGCAATGCGCTGGATACAGTGTGATGATATAAAAAAATGAAAGTATTAGGCCAAGCTAAGGAGAAGAAACCTAGTAGAGGCTACATTGTATTGACATAGCAGATAGAATTTGAACCAACTGTCATCGAAATGTGAAACATGTTTGAATGTTCAAATTGTGTGCTAATAACTAACGTTATTTGGGTTAATCAAATATTTTAAAACAAATTCAATGGTAATTTATAAATTAAATGTAAATTGAATATACTGATCAATTACCGTTGATGACTTCTGTTAGATTTGGCTTATAGATAAACAAAACACTATTCAAATTGGTTAGTTTCGAACTGACACAGTCCCGCCTATTCTACTGTAAACGGGATAAAGTAAAAATGAGTAAAAGATAAAGTATATTTAGATTTGATAGGTGCACCTGGTTTATCCAAAATAATAATGAATTTGAACCTCATATAGGAGAATGCATTATTTATATGTCCTCGCACTATTAAATTTAAAGGCATTAAGTTCCGCCGCTCAACACGTGTTGTATCGATTTCGGGCATCAAATAAGAAATTGAATAGCCTTGAAAAGGCGTGAAGTTTAAAAGAAAGAACCTAGTGCTCAGAAACTGATTTCTCTTAATTTCACCCATTTAAAAAGTGTAGCATAACGCTGCCTAACAAAATATAAAAACAAAAAATAAACAATTTATCCACAGAATAAAAATCGAACCTACAAATATCGCATCTACAGTCAAACACTGTACGACTGCGCGTATGCTGTCATACATTTATTACGAACCCTTACATTAAGATAGAATATTATTACTGGATGTTATCACAGAAATACTTTCTACGTATATTTTTGTAGATAATAGTTTTCCGAGACGCTCTCTCGATTATGGATTTATTATGGCATTAAAACAATATTCGTTGAATAACATTTACATTATCGAATTTTCTTTTACATTTATGTTTTATAAAGTCTTAGGACCTGTCGCCCAGCTGCCTAAATATATATAGCAACAGCAGAATTTTCAAGACATTGCAATTATTGATTGGCGAAACTCTATGCCGTTTACGATGTTGGAGGAGACCGATGTGGCGTAGCAGAACTGTGTCTTACTGTGACCGCGACAGTTGTGGGCTTGATTTGTGCTTGGATGAATTTATTATTTTTATTTTCATCATTTCGTTAACTCGGCTTCTGCGGATACAGCATGAAGTAAAAAAATAATAATTTTAACACGCCCCAATCACTCCACCGCAGAGCAGCGTACTAAAAAAATGATCAATATACGAATTACTCGAATAAAACAATTTTTACATAAAAAAACAAGGACTAACAAAAGTTTTAAATTATGAAATTGGTTGTTGAACTATAAAATTAACCTCTAATAACAACAAATGTATAAACTATCGAACACGAACAAACAAGATGAATGAACGTCGAACGTAACTGAAATCAACTTTATTATGAACGAATGGTTATATTAGTTAGGAATTGACGGTTTTTGATAGAAAGTTGGGCAATTTGGACATTCGCCAAAGTATACGCTGACATTACGGGCTCATACTTCCATAGCATTCTGCGAATGTTACGTATACATTGTACGTAGATACACATTCATTGGGATTTTTTGTATATTTAATTGAAGTGCATTTTAATATTGTGGTGACAGTAAATTATAATTTTTTGTTTTACTGAATTATTGTACAAAAATTTAATTGGAAATGGATTTTATACTATTACAATGTTACATACACACAGCATATAATTATAGTGGCCGTCATGTCGCATCGGCACAGCGCGTATCGTCCATCTGTAAGCGCGACTGTTTTAGAATCTCATTTAAATTATTCCGCTTTGGATTAAAAAACACAACGTTGAAAACGGGGAACGTCCGTCATTGTACTGGGTAAAAAATCGTGAAGTTACAAAAAGAAAATAGAGAGATAGATAGTGGTCTATGATACCCGTCAAATTTGTTTATACTTATAACTGTAATATTATTTTGTTTCTCTTCTTCATCCTGGCATTAATGCCGACTATTGCCAGGGTTTGCCTGCCTGCTCAGTCTACTTCACTTTGCACGGTCAAAGCGTGTAATATTATTTTGTTTCCATTTTGTCAAAAATGTCAAGAACACATGCCAGCATACAAAACTCGACTCATAAACCACCATTTTGAAGAGTCAGGTTCATAAAGTACACAGAGTCACAGTGGGATGAAATTAGTACTGAAAACTAATTTATTGGTGCACCAACAGCCCCAACTTGGGCAGTAAGGCACACGTGCCGGTATCGCCCTATCCCGGAATTA
>DWGR01002265.1:0-14034 GCA_018247715.1 Heliconius burneyi
TGTTCCTTTTTCACATTTTACACGATTCGTACACTTTACACTGTTTCTATATGACCCTTTACACTTATGCATAATTTTTACCGCATAGTTTCAGCACTGACAATGATTTTAAATACTTAAACACCGTTTTAGATTTACACCTTCCGGAAGGCAGACTAACGACGTGCTGACTCAATCCATCAAAAACGTCACTTTTTATAGCCGTACCCTCACCTTTTATAAATAATTATGTGGGTATTATTATTTTATTTTCTGTAAAATGCAGTCATACTGACAATTGTCTTACACGTGATACCATTAGTACGTGTTAGCTATACAAAAACATCAGAAAGCAAAGAACAAAAATTTTAGGAAATTTACGCTTAAAAACTTTGCAATTAAAATGACCATGATATGAGAGAATATATTCGCCTGTTTTTCGAACAAAAAAAATATAACCTGTTCTCTTATCTACCTTTACCTTTTTGCTAAATACTCCGTAATTTCATGCTGTATCTGGCATAACATTGTAGGCAGTTAGAAAACTACGTTCACAACTGCGACTGAGTAGCGTAATTTAATACCGTGCTTTTGTCCTGTTTTTGTCCCAAGTACAAATCGAACTCACAATAATGGCGTTTACAGATCAGTCAGATGTTGACTATTGAAATGACATTGTATTAAAGCATTTTTCTAATTCTTTAGTTTGCTTCTACACTTGACTATTTAATCTTCGAGATTCTTAAAAAACTAACACTAGCGTAGGGGCTAGTTGAATAATGTAACTATGAATATATTGTGGCCACCTAACACTGTAGCTAATGTCAGTCTGACATCCGGAAGCTATCTCTCAAAGCGCAGAGAACCAGACGCAGACGTGCACACCCATCTTAAGCTTATCCAGGACAAATGTTGCTTAACGGACTTGTGATAATTGTGGTACCACTGAAAATATTTACAATTGGGTGTTTCACTTTGTATGGGAAAATATACACAATTGAGATAGTTTAGGTCATACGCAATTATAAAAATCTTAGTTCATGAAATACAAAATTAACTTTAAAACATTTTCTATTTGTATTTTAAATGCTCGAGGCCGTCGTGGCGAAGCGGCACGGGAGTGTGACTGTAATGCGATGGTAGTGGCTTCGATCCTCACTCGTGGAAATGAAATAGTTATTTCGTTTATATTTCCATTTCTTTGCTCTGGTATCGATTTATGATTTTTTTATTTTACTTTTATGTTGAAACTTTCAACCAAAGTATTAAAAAGGTTAATCCTATTATTTCTCGTAGAACACGTGTCGTACACAAATAGTAAGCGAAAGGCCTAATTTCTCATTAAGAACAAAATTATTTGACTTTGACTTTGAAGCCGTAAATTCGATAGTTGTTGGTTTGATTATTACTTAGGGGTATAAATTATTTTCATTACCTAGCCCTAATAACAAAACTGTCTTAAGACACCTCACCTGTAAGACTGTCTTAAGAGAGTAGAAAACCTAGTGTTAAGACTACGTTCCCTTTGCCTATGCCGCTATACGCGAACCATCGCGTCAAGTTACGTAAAAAGATATATACCTCAAATTGTATTTCAACACACGACTACTACAATCAGTCAAACCATTCTACGCTAGAACTCGTCAATTTAAAAGATAAAGATTACAAATCTCGACAAATTTAAGTGTCAGATAGAAATTAATCTGTCCTTTAAATTTATTGCCAGCGATATTGGAATAACATTACGCTCTGCGAGTCCAATTTATACTCAAACTGTATTATCGTTGATATCATTTTATATTTAATAGTGTTATATTTAAAGATATTTAAGTATTAAATATAAATGGAATAATGATTTATTTATTTATTTTTTCACTCTCATAATAAAACAAAACACGGCCTCTCCACCCGTTACGCAAATTCCGATTAGCCTACCGAGCCGAAAAAACAAAGTGCCCCAACACTCTGTTCTCCATTATCTGACAAATATCAAGACTTCTCTGATTTCGTCAGAGGGACGAGATTTATAATAAAAATATATCAGATATAATATGTTGTATAAACAAAAACTTCCTTTTTTGCACAGAGTATATAAAACATTCCCCTAAATGGGAATCAAACTTACAACCGTCACGTCAAGAAGCTAAGCAGCTGCTTTAAATGAGACTTAAGAGTTACATAGAAACAATGCATTTTACCACAGTAAAAGTATTATATCCACTCAATAAAAGGGAGTTTCCCCCAAACGTGGCTTATAACGTATTTCACGCTCTGAACGAATTCCAGTCATAAAACTAGAATTTGTTCACAAAAGATATAAATTTTATTTTTCCAGTGAAGCTGGATGCTGTAGATCTCCAAATTTACGATTCTTCTCATATTAAGTTCAATATCATATGAGTATGTAGTATAATATTGGGTTAGAAATGCTTAGGCTGGTTCTTTTATGGTAAATTGTACTTTAAACTAGTAGATGTATAATAGGTAATCTAGAACTAGGGACCGTTCGCGGATTGCTTACGTTATATATATATATAGGCCGTCGTAGCGCAGCGGCACACGGGTGAGACTGTAACGCGACGATTGTGGGATCGATCCCCACTCGGGAAACGGAAATATTTATTTATATTTCCATTTCTTCGCTCTGGTGTCGAGGTAAATTTCGGCGTTGAGTTCTGCCACTCTACACGCAGTGCCTCCAGAATGCCGGCAGAAAGTGGGGAACGGAGTATCTTGACACTAGGCTCACTCTACCTACCCTACTGTGTGCGGGATAAAGCGTGCTTATTTAATTTCAATTTTACGTATAAAACGTAATATCCTGTTTTATTTCAATGAATGAATGAAATAAATTGTACATAACTTACAAAGTTTTCAATATTTTAAAAGTCATATTCCACAATTAGAAAAGGGAAATAGTTTCTTAGAAAACATACAAAAAAACGAAAGTAACGGGATTTGACCCCGCGGTGAACTGATTTTACGTGTTAAGTACGTCATAACCGGAGCTAAGGAAAGAAAATGTTAGATATTTCTGTTCTACAAGTAGGAATCGAATCAAGTATCCCTTAGAGTAACACGCTTGTACCCCTGCGGCCTTGCCCTCGAAATACTTACGGACGACGGCCTAAATTTACCTAATTATTAATATTTATTTTGTATACATATTTATTTTGATAGCTGCTTACTCCAATCCAGGTGTGGCTGGCACACTCCCAGCAGATCATATCTTGTCTTATTTATGCATTTAGTTAGATATTTAAATGTGTTTCCATTGTAGTAACTAGTAGATCAGAACAAATATAGACTTTTCCTATTTCTCTTCTATTATAAGTCACTCCACTATCTGCTTTTAATCTGTATTGGAAACATTTTGTATTCAGTGATATAACTTAACGCCACTATGAGTCTTAAGAATATAAATAATATCAATCAAAATAGCTATATGTAATATAAAAATTTAATCGTTATGCATTCACTTTCTTTCGGAGAGAAAAGATACATTGAAATAAATAATATTTTTTTCTGGCTATCCTTCTCTGGCTTGAATATAAGACACTAAGCGGAAGAGATCGGAAATCAAAATACTGCAGTTATTACATGTTGAGTGCCGGAATTCAACGCCGCGCTTCACCTCGTGATTAGAGCCAAGAAAATAAAATAAATCAATCAGCTTCACGCTGTATCCCGCATACAGCAGGGTAGACAGAGGGAACCTAGTGTTAAGACATCCCGTTCTCCACTTTCTTCTGAATTCTGGAGGCATTGCGAGTTGAGTGGTAGAACTCAACGCCGCTTCGACACCAGGGCGAAGAAATTGAAATATAAATGTATATAACTATTTCACTTCGTCGAGTGGGGCACGAACCCACAACCGTCGCGTTACAGTCACTCTACCGCAGCGCCACGACGGCCTCTAAACATAAAAAGAAACATAACATAACATAAAAACCTCTTAACTCAAAACAGTAAAATTACATAATGAACAAATAAAAATAAAATGTGTAAAGCTAGCCTGATCACTAAAAGTGATCTCTTCGAGACGACATAATCTAAGAAGAATCAATTTATAAGAGCTGGCCTGGCGTGTTCAAAGACATACATATATATGCTTATAAACTTACACAAATACTATATAGAATACACGTACATTATAAAAAAACGAATAAATATATAAAATAAACTAAAAGTATAATATAAGCTTCACATAATATTTCACTATACAATATACATGTATGACGTCAGCATCATAAAATTACACCAGCAGGGGGTTATTTCATTAACACGCGTCTCTAACGTCGACTTGTTCTGTGTAATAAAATGTAAGAAACTGAATTTGGCTCGTGAAACTTAACTTGATTTTTAAAGCTTAGGTGTCAGTAAAGGAAAAAGTAACTTTAAAAGATAAGTTAGCTGAATAAGCCAAACAAAAAATAATTTGGATATTATACCACTGTTCGGCCATAGTGGTTCCAAGAATAACGGATGGAAAATACTTAATAGGTATATAAGTATAAATTATAGATTTTCACTTATTTTCAATTTTCTTTACTTTATTACTTAAAGTAATTAAATTTTATTATTTTCTACAATTAAATTTTTGGTTAAGTTAGTAACTCATAAATATAGTTTTATTAGTATAGTTTTACAAAAGGACGCGGGGGCATACGCGTGTTATTGTAAACGCGACAGGCCGTGGGCTATATTGCCACTAGAGAAAATAGAATATTCCACATTTTCATAAATTCGTTCTAGCGTCAAGGCAAATTTTTGCTCAAATTCCATCACTCAACACGCAACGTCTCCAAAATTCGTTGAAAAGTGGGCAGCGAAGTGTCTAAACACTAGGCTCCCAATACCTACCCAGCCATTTGCGGGATACAGCGTGAAACTGAAAAAGATAAGAAAGTACGGCAAATATCGTCAACGATCTATGGAAACGTACAACAATAGTTACTCCAGGATTGCATTACCCAGTACTAAGTGATGAGATTTCAGATTAGCATATACTGTAACTTAATTACATTGACAATAATACATGCATGTGTCTTACAATTTGGTGAATTGCGGTCAGAGAGTCATATGTATATAATTAATCGAGTAATTGAATAATTAATGAGATCTATTAATCTAATAGTTAGAAATCTTATTTACATGTCATTGTAAGCGCGACAGGTTGTAGGTTTGATTCTCACTCGAGGAAATAATATATTTCAGTTTTTAATTTCCTAGCTCTAGTAACGAAGCCACGCCATGCCTCCAGAGCTCAGCGCCAAGTGGAATAGAAGTAGCTTAATGGGAACGGAGAGTCTTAATACTAGGACCCCAGGTTCCCTATACCTACATTTCTTAGTGTGGAAAACAGCGTGAAGCTTAAAAGAAAATATTCACATTTCTACACTTCAAGTAATATTTCAATTTATAAATGCTTAAAATATATTACTGAGACCATCGTGTCAACATGATAGCTAACGTGTTTGTATCAGATTACAAAAAAAAACAAGTATAAAAACTTTTCGTTCTCTGCATTCACAGTTGAGTGGTGAAACTGAAGCTGTTGGAACTGAACTTATACTAGAGAGGCGAAAATAAAATAATGCACTACCCGAAATAGGCATCGAACCCACAACTAACGCGCTTATAATAGGATATTCATATTGAGATTGTGAAAATGCATATAAATGAGACCACCATTATACATATGTTATACAGAATTGCCATACTAATTTACATGTAGAGTGTTTCGCCCGATAATGCCAACCTGCAGAAACCGTTACACAAATAGATCTGTTACAGTCTTAGAATGTAATGGTTAAATAAATGTTGGGCTAAGCTAAGCCGATTTTGAGTGGATTTAAATATTAAAGTAATTTTTACGTTGCGCTTACTATGACAAGCCGTTGTGGCACAGCGTTCATGTGTTTGTAAACGCGACGGTTGTGGTTTCGATTGTTATTTGAAGTTGTGATTTTTTACATTTCATCATTCTGATGACCAGACTAAGCGTTACATTGAGTTCCACTATTCAATACGTATGATATGTGTGTCTTGAAAATAGAGGAACGTAGTTTCTCAACACTAGGTTCCCTCTGCCTGCCCTGCTATGGTGTGAAACGGATAAAAATAAAAAATAAATAAATTTGAACCCACTATCATTTACCCAGACATAATTATGCCGTTATATCTACAAAAGCAAACTACATAATATAAAAATGTATTTTTTCAATAGGATTTCCTTTATTTGTTTTTATGGAACGACAAGGACGTAACCGGATGACGTTATTCTTTGTAAAACGATGTGGGTGGTTTGCTCCTTCCTCACTTTATTATGAAAAAGCATTTGGTATATGTCTAAAATAACTTATAAATATTATGTCATGGCAGCGTAGTCTTATATGGTATATTAGTGTAACCTCCGCGGCTTCGCCCGCTTCTTTTTTATTTCAATGTTATTTAAATGTATGTCGGAAAAATTGGTTAATTTATTTAGTATGATTATATATGCAATTTTAATATACTTAATAATAAGTATAATTTGAAAAAATAAAATTTAATCTGCTTAACACTGTATCCTGCAGACAGCAGGGTAGGCAAAGGGAACCTTGTTTTAAGACACTCCGTTCCCCACTTTCTACCAAATTCTAGAGGCATTGAGGCGAGGCGTGTTGAGTGGCAGAACTCAAAGCCGCGCCTTGCCTCAACACCAGAGCGAATAAATGCAAATATAAATAAATGTACATAAATATTTCACTCGAGTGGGGATCGAACCCACAACCGTTGCGTTATAATTACACCTTGAGCCGCTGCGCCACGACGGCCTCACGATAAGTAAATCTCTTCGCTTATAATAATAAAATTAAGAGACAACTTATTGAAATAAGAAAATTGTAAGAATTTCTCGTAAACTCGCGTAAACCAAGATTAAGCTATTTGAAGAAATATTGTACAACAAGATAGAAAACGTCTTGAGTTAATACTCAAGACGTTTTATTTAATAACTCTTATTTGATATAAAGTGGTTTAAATCATAAATAAATATTGTGGTAAAGTAATGATAACATTGTAGAATTATTCGAACGTCTTTGATGTTACTAAAGTATACTTCTGAGTTTGATCCATATTCAAGGTAAAACTTAATTTTGTTTTCATACTGATATTAAGCTAAAGTTGGAACCTTTTTTTTCTACTTTACACCGTTTTCCCTTAAAGAAGGGCAGGCAGAAGGACTTTACATACGTAGATTTAAGACACTCCGTTTCCCACTTTTAACTAAATTTTTAATATTGCTTATTTAAGGACGGAAAGAATTGAAATAATTCATTACTCCGAGTAGCAATCGAACCCACTACCGTTCAGTTTACAGTTATACGCAATGGTGCAATACGGCTTTTATTAACTATATTACGCTGTATCCCGCATATATTAATATTTAAATAATTTAAATAGCCAAAGTTTATTTACCCATTACATTCTAAGACAACAGAGCTATTCGATCCAGTCCTCTATCACGTAATGTCTCTAATAATCTAATTCACTAATGAACAATGAAACATAAATTTCTCTCTGCCTTCTCTGTCATAAGCTCTTTATATATTTTTAGCTCCACGCTGCATCCCGCAGAAAAGCAGTATTAAGACAAAATAATTGAAAATAAGGAATATTTTTTTATTTCGTGTAGGAATTGAACCCTTTGCCACGGTGGCCACATAAATTTTCTATGTAAAAAAAAAACAAAAATTAAAATTTGAATAATCGTATAAGCATTTCTTTTTAAAAGCTACCACTACAAGTCACTTTTGGGTGAGCTTTTACTTCACAACGCGAACGACTGCTTCAGTCATTCAATTAAATATGTCAAAGTGTATGATATCCCCAACTTGCCTCGTTCTCGTTCTAATTAAAACTGATGACGTGTTAAATTCATTACTTATTTATACCTATCTAGGTTAGTGCTAGGAAATTTACATAGCTTTCATGCAGCTTTCTCATAGTAACAATACGAGTAAATAATAAATAAAAATAACGTAATCAGCTTCACGCTCTATCCCGCACACAGCAGGTTAGTATATATATATATATATATATATATATATATATATACTACCCTGTACCCTACGGTATGTTTATAACAATATATATATATATATATATATATATATATATATATATATATATAACGAAACTTTGATGAAATCTTTTATTGTAATAAAAACTAGAAAACGAAAATGCTGCTTTTAGGATATGTTCCCAGCGAGCTTAAATTACACGGAGTGTGGCTTCAAAAAATTTAATAAATGTTAATTAATACTTTAACTGCGAAGTGCCATAACTTATACGAGACTTACTTTGAGGTATTATATAAAATACTCTAAATGTTTATCTTAAAATACGGTACTTAATTAACCGACTTCTATAACAAAAGGGGCAATTTTACTGTATTTTTTAGGGATACTATTTAAAGAAAAAAATAACCCTTACAAGATCACTTTGTTATCCGTACGTCTATCTGTTAAGAGGCTTTATCTCAAGAACTCGTATTTCTTCATTTTCCTAAAAAAAGATATGGCCGCATATAAAGCAAAAAACGTATACTTCGACACTACAAAGGTAGTTAAAATTAATAGGATACTTCCAGATGACCTAGAATTATAAAAACTTGGCAGCTAGCATTTCCAAGTAGTGCATGTTCAGAAAAAAAGAACTAAAAACTATACGTTTGTGGTTAATTCCCAAAAATAATAGTCTTGAAAGGGGGCGATACCTCAAGTGTGGTATCACATGAAATGGCTCTGCCTCAGTTAAGCTTAAATTTCAGAAAAAGCTCGAGACCTCCAATTTTTTTTTTATGTTTGCTTCTTAAAACTTTTAACTGAAAGTTTGTGCTAACAGTTTTAATTTGTACCAGTTCTGATAATGCCATCAGTGAGAAAACTATAAAATTTAAATTTGCATTCAATATGTGAGCGACAAATGGCCGAATAACTCAATATCACGCTCATCGATTTCGATTATTATTTTTTATTTTTTTAAAGGATATATTCAAAGGTAGTTCAATGAGAGCTTGGTTAGGTTCTTATCAGGGGATCCATGAATAATTTGCAGATATTTTCAATTCTTAGCAAACAAAACTAAATACGTATTACTTTATGTCAACTAAATGTATTTTTAACTTTTTAGAGGTCTGGTGTTAAGGAAATTGGTTGAGAAATGGAGATCGGGGTGGCCTAACACTAAATTTCCTCTGTTTATTGAATTATGCATGCATATGTCGTATTGCCTGAAAAACAATTATTTATCCGAGTAAAGATCTAATTGAAGAATGGAGTGATAGAGGAAGGCGTGTCATAATACTAGGCTCTTCCGGCTTTTCCGGTTACTTTGGAATATACTTAAGCATCAATACATAGGTCGCATACAATAGCAAGGGGGAACAATCGATCTCCATACGTACATGTATTTCACACGCTCGTAGCCGCACTCAGTGGACAGACTACCAACACGTCTATTCTCGCCGGTGGCTCTCGTATTAATGAAGTGGTGCGAACGGGATTGTGTTTGTCTATTTATACAAGTGAATGTATACATGAAGGAGTGATTGTATAGAATGAGTGAATGAATGAAGGATGCACAAATAACATTGTAAAGTAAATAAGAACAAATAAGTACGTGATATTTACAATGAAAATACAACAATTTCAAATAAACTCCTAAAATACATTTTATATAAAAAGATCAAGGAAAAAATATATTTAACTAATTTTTTATGTGTTTTTTGTATAAAAATATTTTGTTTCTCTGTAAATAAGTTAAGGCGATTTATAGAATGATATAGCATGTTCTCTTTGTAATGTAGAATAATATTACATAGCGAGGTCTCCCTTCACAAATCCAATAAAGCGTTGGTTTTCTGCCTTTGAGTGTTATCGGATGTCTCAATAAGCCTTTAAATTAGTTTAACAATTCGCTTTTTGCGTTTGAAAATTATATTCGAGAGGTCGATGACTGTATAAGGACTTGATCCCCTTGTTCTAATAACTGAATTATTTGTCACACAGTGTAAACACACAGGACATTCTTATTTAAAGTATTCGTTTTTTAATATAATAAAGGTTTTTAATGTATGTAATTACGTGTTCAATAACGGAGCGGATGTCAACGCCGTGACAACATAAGTATTTAATTCCCTTAGGGGGAAACGAACCCACAATCATCACGTTTAGAGTCACGCGCATGTGATACTGCGCCACAACGACCCTAAATCTAAAAAATAAATAAAATCAAATCAGCTTCACGCTGTATCCCGCACACAGCAGGATAGTCGGAGGCAACCTAGTGCTAAGACACTCTGTTCCCCATTTGCCATTGCATGCTCAAAACTCAACGCCGCGCTTTGTCTCAATACCAGAGCAAAGAAATGGGAATATAAACGTAAATAAATATTTCACTTCCTCGAGTGGGATTGGTACCCACAACCGTTGCGTTACAGTCACAACCTTGAACCGCTGCGCCACGACGGCCTCAGCCTAAATCTAAATAACTTATTTTTATAGATTTTCCTACTTATATAGATATCGCTTGGCCCGCAGATATGTACAGTTATATATACAGCTAGTGAGTTTGTTGAGCTATACGCACTAATCATACTAAATACACTTATATAATTATCATCACCTTTAAGACTTACTCTATCATGTGTCATACATAATTCTAAATAATTTCCACATACTGAAGCGGACGAAACCGAAAGTAAAAACTAGTCTTAAATATAAAATTATCACAATAAGCCACAAATGAACTTTCTCAAAGTTCATCGTCGTTGAAAAACAAAACAAAAGCTCTACTAAATACATATAAAACATTTTATTTACAAAGTAGGTACGTTGAGACCGCCCGTGTGGAAATATAAATTTACAATGTTCTTTCTAAATACAATTCTCCCTTCATCGTTATATTTCTTTCCATCTTAAATGCAGATGTAGTTTTTACGAAAGGAAAAGGACGCTACGTAAACTTTAATATTCTTATTTAATAAGTCTCGGGTTTCAGAAAAATATATACGTTTATTTTTGAAAGTCTTTCGTTACTAAATAACTGATTAATGAGATAATACACAGACGTAACTGCTGGACTTGGAGAGTTAAAATTTGGGATGTCGGTAGAATAGAGAATGTATAGTGACATAAGATAGGATTTCTAGAAAATCCAAATAGAATAAAAATAAACAGCTTTACGCTGTATCCCGCACACAGCAGGGTAGGCAGAAGGAACCTAGTGTTAATATACTCCGTTCCCCATTTTAAAGAAGATTTTCCATTTTATACGAGTATATAATAAATTTACCGGTTACCTAAAAATGTCAGTGTTTTGACTTCATTGTTGTCATTTTTCAATTGTGCTGTATACTGGCTCTAATGGCCACTACAGTGTCACTTGATCTAAGAAGGCCGAGCTAGAAGAGCTCTGACCTTAGCTTGTCTACTGTTGAAAATTTTGACTTTAATTTATGTTTTTATTTTATTAAACACGCAATGTTGCGAAATCTGGACTAAAATTGGAGAATGGTGTTTCTGGTGCTCTCTCTGCCTACCATGATGTACCTATGGGATATAGAATAAAGCTATCTATAATTGTGATCTAACTCTATTTTAGCTTCACACTGTATCCTACACATCAGGGAAAGGGGAGAAAATCTAGTGTTAAGCTACTCTCCGTTCCCCATTTAGCGTCGAAAGTGTTGTGTGTTGAAAGGCGGAACTCAACGCCGTGTATCGCCTCGTTACGAAAGCAAAGAAACCCCTCCATTCTCAATAATAATATTATTCATCGTTTATTATTATTACAACAGTTTCTTTGCTTAACGTGTATCATGAGAGATCTCCGTAATTTCCCTTTGCAATTAGCTTAAAAAACATAACATTACAAATTCAAGTATTTCTTGACCCTCTAGAAAGTAGCACGAGAGGGGCAAGAAAAAATGCATGCGATGCATTAATTAAGTCGCAAAGGGAATTAAATTAAAATGTACAGTAATTATAATAGTCTTTTTTTAACTTCGCGCTGCATCTCGCACACTGTAAAGTAGGCAGAGGGTGCCTAGAGCCTCCGTTCTGTCCTCATTTTCTACTGAATAGTGAAGGCAATGTGTTTTGAGTATTAGAACTCAACGCCACACTTTGCCTCGACACCATAGCAAAGAAATGAAAATATTCTTCTTCTAAAAGGAATCGAATGCACAACCTATCGCATTTATAGTCACACGCTTGTGTCCCTGCGCCACAACTGGTCTGATAATATTATAATATTTCTTCATAAATTGTATTATTATTGAGTTTTTATATAATACACAACCAATATTGCTTTACATGGATCGCCACTTAATGGGCATGGGCGTAAGAAATCTGGTGTCCACACAAGAGTTTTTGGTAACAAAAAACTAGATTGAAAATTTTTACAATTTTTATTTTCAAATTTTTAGAATTTTTGTAATATTTTTTAAAAATTGTGTTAAAAGAAACGGATACCAGCCCCGTAATGTGACTTGAAAGTTTCTTTACAATAACACTATTGTAGTGCTACCCGCACAATTGAATAATTCATGTAAAGATTTTCATTTTGCCTGACCACTGAGAGCCAATATGTGTGGTTGAGTGCGCTAACCTCTGGAACTACTGTTACTAGCTGAAAAAAATGTGTTAGATAGTCAATTTGTAGAGGGAGGCTTATATAGGCTCTATTACAATACGCTACGACCAATAGTGGGATAAAATGTAAAAAAGGAGGAACTTTAAAAGCTATGTTGCATGTACTATATATACTCTTAGTTAAGTATTTTCATTTGAACACGTGAGCAAAGCCGCAGGAAAATCCTACTTATATATTAAATAGAAATTTGTAATTGCATATATATTAAATATAAAATACAATATATCAGATTTAGGATTAGGATTTTCAATCTAAAATCGAATCTGTTACCTCCATTCCGTAAAGAAAAGCACTCACAATCTGTCATTTTCTTCACATTTCTATCCATATACGACACCGTGTTCATATTTCTTAGAAAGGACAAAGGGACCCACGTCACGTCAAGCGTCTATGTAGTCGCAACTTACTAGAATAGGGATTATTTAATTGTTTATGACAAATAAAATAAAGAGGATAGATATTTTGTTTTCACATCAGAAAATATTATATGTTTATTCTGTGTATTCTATTTCTTCATTAATATTATTATATATTTACGCTGTATTGTACACAAAGCAGTCAGAGGGAACCTAAAAATTTAATGTTAACACTTCCTTTTCCCACTTTCCAGCCAATGTTTCAGGCGTTGCGTGTTGAGTGGCGGAACTCAATGCTGCGTTTTGCCTAGTTACTAGAGCGAGTAAATGAAAATACTATAACTAACCGTAATGTTTGGCGCTCCGTTCTCTTTAATTACCCAGCTAGAGATACAATGTGAAGTAAGATTAGACTGATATTAGCTCTTTATTAATTTTTACTTCTTATCCTTTTGCAGAAGGCTTCCAGTGCAGAAGGCTTTAGGCGTCTACGAGCATTTGCGCATGGATTGCATCGAAATAGGAACGATATCTGACAATGAGGCATGCCTGCTCGGACGCGAAGAACTGTTATGTGACGTCAAGCCCCAGAAGGGGAGAGTTGTCAAGTAAAGGGACAGGAAAAAGAATTTGTAGGAGTCAACAATCCGCACTGGGAAAGAGCAACGTTGTGAAACAGACGCAAGTATCGGTGCGGACTCCAAAGTCCGTATGCCCATAGGGCAGGTAGGACCATGGGTGGCTGGAGAGTTCTTATCCTTTTTTTAATTTTTTTAAAGATTGCCTGATAAATGTAACCTGTCACCTGAGTGTAGAACAAAATCACAGCTAACACGTTTTTCAATCACACATTCCCATTGCACTATGATTACCTATTAAAAGGGTTATTACCTCATAATGAAAAAACGGAACCCTTATGGAATATATTTTTCTCGTCCCAAAATTCAACTTTTCAACTCTAATAATCCGAGTAGATATCGAACCCACAACCGTCATG
>DWGR01002266.1:0-14033 GCA_018247715.1 Heliconius burneyi
CTTACTGTGATGTAGATATTTGATTAGTTGTATTCGGACCGCTTCATTAGTTGGGTGTCGATTGCTCGTCGTGTGTATTTCTCTTTATCATCAATAATTAATGATGGCAGCCACGATTAGAACAAATACCTCGTAACCTCGGGAATTTCAGGTTTTTTTGGCATCTGAGCTTTCAGAAATTGAGGTTACGTCTAGAGGCTTTCTTGTTATTTTTGTGTTTCTTGTAATTTGTTTGCACGTTTTAGTATAAACACACTGTGTACAATATTTTATAGAAATTGGAGTCTAGTTCTTAAATAGAAATTTTTAAATACTTTTGATTTGTTGCTTATAATAAAAATAATATTATCAATCATAGTTCAAACTACTGTTGTAATCGAATGCTTATTTTTGTATCCTTTTCTTTGTATCGTTTTTCATAGTTAGATAACTCGGGTTCAACCCGAAACCCCAAGTACCCAAGGAATGTCCTTGACCCTTTGCTAAAAAATATAATAGTAGATATTAATATTTTTTTTATGACAGTAGGTGACTTAACAACTGGCTCGTCATGTCACATTGTTGCTATCTGAACAAATTGTCTTTGCCTTCTTAGCGATGAAAGCTATGGTAATATTTACTTCATTTACTAAACTAAATAACTCCAACTTTCAATCATATCATGATAATAAATATAATTTTATATAAATATACATACATTTATCGGTTTTTAATATTTTACAAATGTACAGAATTGAGATTTATATGAAAAAAAAAATAAGAGTCATCTTATTACATATTTTCTTTGATTGTCCATCCATCCAAAGTGCTTAAGAAAATAATCTTAAAGACAGTATCTCTTATGGAGTCCTTTGCCTTTGTGTCAATAATATGTTATATAAACTACTTTTTAACGTCGAAACATGTATTGAAGGTTAAACATAGTTATTTATTTTATGTAATTAATTGTCGTTTTTTAATAATGTAACTTTTTTAAATCATTAATAACGAACATATTTTTTTATAATGAATCATTAATAAGACTGTATTTCATCGCTGTATGTGTGTTTTGAGAGTATTTATTAATGTAATATATAGAAAGCAAAATAAAGATTAAAAATTTTATTAGGTTGTATGTGCGTTTGTTCAAGCTTACCTCAAAAACGGTATACCGATCTAAATGCAGTTTTCTCTGTTGCACTTTGGCAAACTTCCCTTAACATTTAGTTTTTGTTTTATTTTAATCGATTCAAAAATAAAAAAGGTGATGTCAAAATAAACTTTACCTATCAATGAATGTATCTTTAAATGATAATATTAATACTTCACGAAAGTAATTCTAATTGTTAGATCACGAAATATTTGTATGGTGCAAGCGGGCGAAGCCGCGAGCGGGTCGCTAGTAACTAATAAATTTTTCTTTGCACTATATAATAAATAAAACAGATCAGCTTCGTGTTGCATCCCGCACACAGCTGGGTTAAGAAACTCCGTTTCCTACATTCTGCCTTTCTGGAGGTATTGCGTATTAAGTGGCGGAACTCAACGCCGCACTTTGCCACCAGATCGTGGACATGGAAATAAAAATGTATCTTAATATTACTTATTTAGAAAGCGTATAAAAAATTGTCAAAAATATATTTTTTTATACTTTTTCTAAACAAGTATTTTTCTTTCCTAAGTGTAGAACAACATTTAAAAAAATTGTTAAAAATAAATATTTCTTTCCGTCAGTGAGAATCGAACTCACAACTAGCCGCGTTTACAGTCACACTTTGTCCACGACTGGCCTTTACTCTATGAACTTATATTTTTTTATGTAAATTCATACAATGTATATGGAAATGAATTCAGGAACAGACCAATAAAACTTACCACTAGATTACTAGTTACGATTGCTTTAACGTATGTGAAATGAGCAATATTATAACTTAAGATTCGACGTTGACGGATTGATGAAGGCATAAAGTACTGCCATACTTTATTTAGACTTCAGAATTATATAAAAAACATATATTAAGTTGAGATCGTCGTGGCGCAGCGGCTGGGTGTGACTGTAACGTTGGTTGTAAGTTCGATTCCCACTTGAGGGAATAAATTATTATTCCTATATTCACATTTCTTCGCTCTGGCACCAAGGCAAAAGCCCGGCGCTGAGTTCTGCCACTCAACACGGAGGGTTTTGAAAATTCTGCGGAAAGTGGGGAACGGAGTGTCTTAACACTAGGTTCCCTATGCCTACCTTGCTGTATACGGAGTACATAGACTTTAGAACTATATAAAAATATATATTTATTTAAGACTTGGCTCTGGAGATATGCCGAGTCGATTTATACGAGATTGTATTCACGCATAATGATAAGATAACCACCTCTTTATTTAGAGTCGGTAAAAATATCTTAAGTTATTTTAAAGCCATGTTTGTGAATGAATGATGTTTGTTGCTTGTGCATTTACATATTTAACACTTTTGTCTGTCTGGGCTAGGTTACCAAGACTGTTTTCGATATTTATTTTTTCATCAAAGTTTTATGCTTAGATATAAGTTTAATAAGAAAAAAATTTAAAATTGTATCAAATTAAAAGCGGCTGTCGTGACGCAGTGGCGCAAGCGTGTGATTGTAAACGCACAGTGGCGGTTGTTTGGACGGTTGACTGGGTTTGATTTCCATTCGGGGAAATGAATTATTATTTGGTAATATTTTCCTTTTTCCACTCTGATATGAAGGCAAAGCGCGGCGTTGTGTTCCGCCACTCAACACACAATGCCTCCGATTCGGCCGTCGTGGTAGATTAGCACAAGCGTGTGACTGTAAAAGTGACGATTGTGGGTTCGATTCCTACTTCGGGGAAATGAATTATTATTTATTAATTGTTTTATTTTTTCGCCCTGATACCTAACAATGAAAGCGCAGAGTTCGCCACTCAACACACAATGCCTTGAATATTGGGAGAATGGAGAACGGAGTGTCTTAACACTTGGCTCCCTCTGCCCCCCCTACTATATGGGGGGACAGCTTGAAAATAAACAACAAATATAAATACTAAGATAATTAGTTAAATAATGTTACAAGAATAAAACAAATTCAAATAAGTGCTTCTAACAACAGTTTATTTAGTTTACAGCTTAATTGCCCCATAGAAATTAATTTCCATGTTGTCTCCTATAGGATTGTCATGTGAATACATGGGATTTGATAATGGTATAATCTGATTGCATTCATGTGGTTTACGTAGGCGGGCCTTTAGACTTATTACTGTGCTCTTCTTCCTTTCAATAATAGCTAAAAGATTTTAATAATGCACTACTATTTTTTTTTGATACCCTGTATCGTTATTAGCAGGGTAAGCAGAGGGAACCTGGAAACGTACTTTTAAGACACTCTTTTCGATATTTTCCGGCCGATCCTGGAGGCTTTGTAAAGTGAGTGCCAGATCTTAACAACGCGCTTATCCTCGTTACATGGTTATTTTTTTTTCCTCGACAAGGAATCGAAACCACGGCTTTTTACGATTACAGTCGCACGGTTGTTCTCCTAAGCTACGACTGGCCTCAGAGTTTATAATTGATTTAATATTTACATTGACTTTTTGACCAGCACCCAAGGAAATTCTTATAAATAAAATAAATGAGTTTCACGCTGTACACCGCAGAGTAGGTAGCAGCTAGGTAACCTAGTGTTAAGACACTCTGTTCCCCACTTTCTGCCGGATTCTGGAGGCATTGCGTGTAAAGTGGCAGAACTCAACGACGCGCCTTGCCTCACCACCAGAGCGAATAAATGGAAATATAAAAGTAAATTAATATTTCACTTCCTCGTCTGGGAATCGAACCCAGAACTGTTGCGTTACAGTTACGCCCTAGTGCCGCTGCGCCACGATGGCTTCAGACGGAAATGTTCATATTCCAATAATTTTTATTTTCCGCTTTAGTAGAAAATGTGTTGATATGTTTTGAGCGCAGAAATTAACTAAAGCACAGAAAATGAGGAACAGAGTGCCTCGACAGTAGGTTCTATATGCTTTTACGGGAAAAAGCGAGAAATTGCGTTTTAATTGATTTCTTCATTCATTACCTTTCTTTTTAAAATATCCTACAGCTAACAATTATTTTTTCGTCCTACCCCCTAAGACTTAAAAAAACAAAAATAAATTTACGAATCATAATTACAACGGTATTAGGTACGGGGTAGCAGCGACATTCCTTGAAGGGAAAAAGTGCGAATAAAAGAAACGTGCCAACACCACGCTGGACCATTGAGTTCAAATTAAAGGGCGACGGGCTGGGCGCGGTATTAAGGAAACAAGGAGAGTAGAAGTACTGTGGAGTCTTGATTTTTGTCTTTATTTTTCATTTATCTGGTGTCACTGTAAACTTTACAGGTAGTGAGTTCGATTCTCATTGGAGAAAATTAAAATTTTAATGTTTTTATTTTTTTTGCTCTGGTGTCGAGGTAAAGTACGGTGTTGAGTTCAGTCACTAACATGCATTGCCTTCAGCTATAGGCGGAAATTAGGGGAAGTGTTATAAACCTAGGCTCCCCCTTCCTATCCTGCTACATACGGGATATAGCGTGAAGCTGTTATTTAGAAATATTATTTGGTAGATTATAAAATAATCACAAAATGAAGGTGGTCCTTATGATATTCAATAGCTTAAACTTTCTAAATAAAATTATAAATAAATCTAAATTCTACTCTAAGTATTGCTCTGTTTTAACGATTGCATTTCGCAAATGGGGTGTGAGAATTAAAAGGCGCTCAGCGTCCCGTCCTCTATTAGCCGTTTTGATTATTGGCGGACATTTTATAACAGACTTGAAAAGGTTAAAGGTTCCTTTTTCTTCCCATTTCTTTTCCACCTGTTACTTAGTATTACATATTTAGATTTTTCTTTCTTTTTTCAGCTTCGTAATATATATTATATAATACAGGCAGAAAGAAATTAGTGTAAAGATACTCCGTTGCTCACTTTCTACCGAATTTTTGGGATATTGTGTTTCAAGTGGCGGAACTCAACGTCGCGCTTTGTCTTTTTAACCATACCAATTGTATGAAAATATTAATAAATCCCCCTGAATGGGAATCGAACCCAAAACCATCGCACAGCCCACTACAGTGCCACTGCACCACGACGGCGTCCTCCTCGGCTTGATAATATTTAGATTTACTTTAAAAAAGATTTTTTTATTATAAGTGTGGTAAGGGCGAAATACCACACAACTTTTTTTGTTTTGTAAATTTTATTTATAACAGGTTTCTTATAAGATATGCTTAAATCACAACACAATGTATGTACAAGTAGAAGAATGTGAAAAAGAGCAACAATGACATAATTTTTTTTAAAGGTTAAGTAATTATGACAATGTGTCCGGGAAACATTTTGTCTGACCGTTTTTTTAATTAGAACATGAGGTTAATGTTGTTTAGCCCTAATGTGCTTTACATCGACATTGGGTGGGTGGGGTAGACGGTACTCTATCCTTGAGAACTGGCAAGTGTTATGTGGTTTCTTGAGAGAATATTATTGGCGGCCAAGGAACAACATCCTCTGAAGACTTGCGGGGCATCGATTTGTCTGAAAACTTAGTCAATGATTAAGTTTTTTGAAATTTTTAAAAAGTGCAAATACGGTGGACAAAATATTCATGTAAAAATAAATTGCAGCATGAGAACGGGAAAATGATATTTTTAACGTTATGCCTCATCCTACATGAAACTAGATAGACAGAGAAAACCCAGGAACCTAGTGTTAAGACACTTCGTTTATCAAATATTTCACTACTTTTTATAACATAAATATAACATAGAAAAAAATAAATAAGTAAGATATTTTGTATCAACCCCGAAGTGAATCGAACAAGTGAATCTTATAACAAACGATCGGTCATTAAAATTATGGTTTTCTCCATAGTAAAATTAACCGGCCGGCCGCCGTTTTATATTTATGCCAGCCATTACCTCGTACAAGGCAACAGTGACAAAACTCACACTTTATACTCTATTTGTTTTATTGAATAAATAATTTTATTATCTGTTCTTGCAGCGGAGTGTCGTGCGGTGCGGAGACAAATCGCGTGACTGTGGGGGTCGTGGGTTGCGTAAACGAGCGTTTTTTAGGACGCATTTGAAATGTTAGTTTGTATTTTCAGTGACGTTATAAAAGTATGCTTTACATCAACGTATTCATAGTCAGCATTATGTAACTCTTCTCGATTAAGCTTATTTTTATATTAAAACAAAAATATAATATATACTTTTATATATTATTTTTTATATAAAAACATCCTATGTCCTTTAAAATCTCTCATTGTATTGTTGGTACCACACAATTGGTGTAATATGACAGTCTATAACAGTTATTTACGTTTATATTTCTGAGGCAAAGCGCGGCTTTGAAATGTGCCACTCAACACGCAACCTAGAATTCGGCAGAAAGTGGAGAACGGAGTCTACCCTGCTGTGTGTGGGATACAGCGTGAAGCGGATAAACAATCTTTTATTTTAAATACTATAGGTATTTTAACGAAAAAAAAACGGACAAAACATACAAAAAAACTAATTAATTTCTCACTTAACGACAGAGGCAAGTAAATTATCATCAAAAGAACATAAAACATCGTCGCGTGGCGCTATCTCGGACGATATACTTTCATTAAACGCTATCAAAATGAATACAGCCCTTAATTACTTGTGTCTGTCTGGTGTTGAAAACAAACCAGCTCTGCTAGTTGAGAACAAATTTTTATTACAGTAAACTTTACGTTTTGTTTTTTTTAATGGATTAATAAAAAAAGTATTATAAGAATTATTTCTTTATGTGGCACTTCGGCATACCGTAAAGGTCTGACTGTAAAGGGCGAAGGTTATGCATTCAATTTCCACTCGGCATTAAGTTAAATGCGGCGTTGAGTTCTGCCACGCTCAATGCCTTCAAAACTGTACACGTGTACGAGTATGTAGCATTTTAAATAGAGAGTATTTTTTCTTAACGCACGTGGGTAGGATAGAGAATACTCTGAGATATTAGTACTTGAGAGTTTTTTAAAGACATGACCAGGTTTGGAACATGGGACTATTCTGTTCCGCAGATCCGCTATCGCAGCGCTCATTTTAGAGTTAGGGCGTGTTAAGTGGCTTTAACCCTGTCAGAAGTAAGAATTAACACTAAAGGTAAAAATTGTCAGCTTCACACTGTATCCCGCACAAAGCAGGGTAGGCAGAGGGAACCTAGTGTTAAGACACTCTGTTCCCCACTTTCAGCCGAATTCTGGAGGCATTGCTTGTTGAAGCTTAAAGTTTGTCCTTGCGAAGTTTTTTTTAATCACGAGGTATATAGGAGGTAGTATAGAGGAACAGTATTTATATGTATAAACACCTTTTAAGAGTGAAATTTAAGGAGAAAATTGCTATAAAAATACAAATATTATTAAAATCGATACTGATAATATTTTTTAATCCTAAGATCATATTAATCATATGTGAAGGTCACGCATTGGATTCTTTTATGGATAAACAAGTCTATAGTTAGAGATTACTTTTACTACATTACAAATATTTACAGCTTGTTATGCCTGTTAAACATCGACGTGGCAACGTCGTAAGTAACGGGTTCGATTTTTTATAATTTACTTCTTTTTTATTTTTTTTAGCTTCACGATTTATCCCTAGCAGGGTAGCCAAAGAAAATAGAGCAGCAAACGCTACAGTATTTGCATAGCTCTTTCACTTCGTCTACTGCCATTAATCTTTTAATTTGTATCCATATACTCGTACACATACATTTAAGATAGTATTTTTTTCAATTTAAGTACCTAAATATTTTATCATCTCTACATCTTTTTTTTTTTCAGCTTCATATCGTGGTCGCACTGACCTAGACCTAGTGTTAAGGCACTTAATTTCTCTCTTTCCGTTTAACTTTGAAGCGGCATTACACCGCGACACCAGAGCGAAGAAAATGAGAATATTTTATATTTAGATTTCTCGAGTGGGAATCGAACCCAGAACCTGTAGTGTTTACAATCACACGCTTGTGTCCCTGCACCACGATTGGACTCTATGAATAAATTATGATGTAGTTCAATCAAAAAATGGTCGAGAATTTTACCATTTTAAGCCCCTAGGTCTGTTGAAAGTGAAGGTGGAATTATCAATTTATTGTATTCCTTACTTTACAAAAGATCTTTAGATAGAAAAAATATTTAAAGATTGTTATTTCTTATTTTATATAATAATGTAATTAATTACTGAAATTCAGATTTACAAGTTATCTGGTTAGTAAATCAGTAAGGACAATAAGGCATAACAAAAATATAATTAGAAGTGACATCAATGTTATAGAATTACAAAAAATTATAAATTTGAGACCAGTTTTGGGGCGGGGGCATAATTGGGGTGTGTGACTGTAAATTCAAGAGGTTGTGTGGGTTCGATTCACACTCGAGCAAATGAATTATTCAATATTTTTATTTATTTGCCCTAGTGTCTAGGAAAATAGGATACGGAGTCTCTTAGCACTAGGTTCCCTCTGCCTACTCTGGTGTATGGATAATGTGTGTGAAAATTAATGAGAATAAAATTGAGTTAGTCTGGAAAAGGGATATCTTAATAACTCATAATTTTTTTTCTTAGTAACACGTAAAGTATATCAAAATTTCTTCATTGGCCGTCCGCTAAGCCAATACGTTCGTGTATACTTGTACTAGATACATACATGTACTAGAGAGGCAAACATTTCGCTCGCTTATACTTTTTTTTATATTATAGATTTTTAATTAGTTTATTAATGAATAGATTTTTAATGATAGTTTTTTAAGTTTTTTTTTAACCAAACTTATTCTATGTTTTTCTTAATACCTCTTAGAATATTTATTCAAAATTTTATGATAATTGGCTTAGTAGGCTTCGCGTGAAAGCGTAACAAGCAAACCGATAGTTCCTAGATATAGTATCGAAAGTGAAATCACCAATTTACTTATTTAGAAAATGTATAAAAATTACAGCGTAGCGGGACTCGAACCTGTGCCTCTTGGAAACCGTCCAGGCGCTTCGACCACTAAGCTTGTTACAACTTTTTTATATTGCTAGTCGAAATTTACATTTTACATTTATAGTATCAGTAAGATTGCATATATTTAAAACAAACCGAACATGTCACTTCCATTTTACTCTAAGAGGTCGCAGGAGGAAGAGACATAAGTAATATTTGGGTTCCCGCTGCGACTGTCAAGGCGGAACGTGTATTTTATTTGTTTAAATTCATTTAAAGTATGATTTTTACATTTGTATCTGTTAAGCATTATGTACTGTTATTTGAGTATTGCTTTTGACGTCTCACTTTAAAGGCATGGTTTATTACTGTCTTGTAGGAAATATGGACGGTAATTACTTATTTAGTTAAATGTGTAAAAAATTTTATTGGATACGTATATTTGTTGAAATATTAAATGGTCAATGTTACAGGAACCTTGATTTTATATTTTATTTTAAAATGAAATATAAAATCAGCTTCACGCTGTACGAGTATACCGCACATAGCAGTGTAGGCAGAGGGAACCTAGCGTGAAAACGCGTTTTGCCTCGACACGAGAACGAAGCAATGGAAATATAAACGTCAATAAATATTTCACTTTGTCTAGTGGGAATCGAACCCACAACCGTTGCGTTACAGCCACACCTTGTGCCGCTGCGCCAAGACGGCCTGGAATTTTGTTTTAAGTTATATTTTATTTGGAATTATTACTTGACTAGTGTGCTGTTTATTAAATATTTTATTATTAAATTGTTGAAATATAATATGTTAATGAATAAAACATGTGGTTATTGTTAAATTCAATTAATTTTTTTCATGTTTGTCTATTTCGAAGGATTTTGCGTATTTTGATACGGAGTTCGTATTAATGGTTCGAAATCTATACTTAAAATAAATCTGTAGAAAAGTCATTTCTGTACATTAAAAATATAAAAAAAAAAAAAACCAGGGTGTTAAAGGATAACTAAAAGAATCCATTTCCAGCATTTTTTTATTTTTTGTCTGTTTGTTTGTGTGAACACGTTTATGTAACAAATATACAACAAATTAAAGCAACTTTTATATAAAGAAAAATTGCTAGTAGCTCAAAGTAGGTTTTAGTTTTTATATCATTGTAATCGCTTCACTCTATCAAAAGATTATATTTGAGAAAGAACGACGACTGTTAGGCGGTACGAAGTTCGCCGGGTCAGCTAGTTATAAATACAAATATTTTAAAATGTTGGATTTTTACTTTATTTATTTATCTATGTCTGCTGAGTGGCGGAATTCAATGCTGCGTTTTGCCCCGTTCTAGAGCAAAGAAAAGAAAATATGAAAATTTCATTTCCTCGAGTGGGAATCGAATTAACAACCTATCGTGCTGATATCAACACATTTGTTCCTCTGTGCCACCACAGCATAAAAAACAGTGAAAAGCAATACATATATTTTCTACTTTCTCTACTAATCTTTAAACTATCTTTAATTAACCCTCTATTATAACGACAGCCAGTACATACATACAAACGCTTTCAAAACAAATTCTCAGCTACCGAATGTTAAATAAAAAAAAAAACTACTAAAAAACCCACCAAAGCAATATAAACACGTACCCAAATGGATTTTTAATATAAATTTTGATACGATTTATCTCGAACAAATCGGGGAGAACGCCACTTAGGCGGGTTCCAAAGGGCCTAATTACCATCACAATCTGGTCGCATAAACTCTGTAGTAATTAACTATAGTGTACCTTGTTAGCTTATCCGCGAGATAACTGAGAGATAATAAATAAGGCGAAATCAGATACCTATGGAATCTTCAATTTAAATATTCGAATCGTAAATCGAGCTGATACGTTATAAAGGTGTAAATAGGGATTTATTAGTTTTGGTCTCTTTTTTTGCTTTTTACTTTAGCTCTTTCGAGTGACCAATTCGATAAATTCAAATTTCATTTTACAATATGAATTTAAAGTTTTACAAATCTAGTGTTCGAGGCCAGTAGTGGCGCAGGAGCACAAGCGTACGACTGTAAACGCGACAGTTATAGTTTTGATTCGTACTCGATGAATTTAAATATTTAATATCTGAGGGCAAGGCAGCTAAGTGGAGCGCGAAGCAAAGCATATTTTTTTGCAATCGTTTTTACTTATTTTTGTGCCCTTTTGTGAAATTCTTTGGATAGATTTAGAGCTTTTAAATTATCGTCTGTTATTTATATTAATGGAGGAACTCGAGGAATTGAAATATTTATTTACGTTAATATTTCATTTCGACGCTCTGATGTCGAGGCAAAAAGCGCATCGTTGAGTTCTACCACTCAACGCAATGCCTCCAGAATGGAGTGTCTTAACACTAGGTTCCCTCTGTCTACCCTGCTATGGGCGGGATACAGCGTGAAGCTAAAAAAAAGAAAATTATATTTATTGGCTATAAGCACACTCCAGAACTTACAAATTTCATAAAATGTCATAGATTTCCAAAGTTGGACTTGGCCGTTGACTTGTGCAGACACGTTATCATGCTTATAAATGTTCAACGGTCAATCATATAAAATTAAAATATAATTATAAATTAAATTAGAATTGGCTGTGCTTTATCTAGAGATTTCATTATTTTTATAGAGAAACAAAAGCTTCAACGAGACTTGGCCAGAATTTTTATAGATTTTTGGTAGGATTTTCATTTTCTCGCTCTGGTAACGACGCAAAGCGCAACGTTGAGTTCTGTCACTTAACACGCATTGCCTCTAAATTCAAGGAATACAAAGCCTTAAAAGAATATAATATTTATTAAAAAGAAAACTAAGCAAAATGAGTAGCAACCATTTAACGATAGTCACATTAAAGTTATCGATATTGCGTATCGATTTGTATCGGTAAATTGCTTCCAATTCGATTCAAAACGATTACATTTTAAAATCTAAAATATAATCTGTCATCGAAATGAATCGAATCATCATCGGATAATTTCGCCACCCGCAGCCAATCAAATGCTGCGATGAGAGTAGACGTGCGTGGGTGGTTTGTTTTATAAGCAGTAGCGAATCAACTTTAAATAGATTATTATATATTTTATAATATAATGTATTTTTAAAGTATATAGAAAGATTTCAGGCAGATTTCGTCATGGGCAGGGTCACAGATGTACTGTAAACAAGACGTTTCTGGGTTCGATACCCACTGACATTGAAATCTTTAATATTTTTCGTTACGTAGCTATAGTACTACTCAACACTGTTTTAGATATCATATGTGAGAGGAAGGCCGAGGGAACCTAGTGTTAGCACAATCTATTCCCATTAAGATACTTCCATACCTACTTTTCACTGAATTTTCGAGGCCTCGCGCCTTAAGTGGCGGAACTTAATGCCGCGCTTTTGCCTTGATGCTATAGTTTAGAAATTAAAATTTAAATAAATAATAATTCATTCCCTCGAGTGGTAGAACCCACAACCAGTCGCGTCTACAGTCACACTTTCTACTCTTGCACCACGACGGCCTCAACAAAACATATATCAGTATCTGTAAGATCGCTGATACTCACACCACGCACAAGGCCCGACCGCCGCCCTGTAATTCCAATACTTAGGAACATTACCCGGGATGGCCACTATTATAATGTATTATAGAATATTATTTTACGACTACAGCCTTATAATGCATTATGGCGGGTTTGAACATCTAAAAATACCGCACATATATCATATAGCTATATTGATAATATCGATAAAATTATCGATAGTAGCCTTTGTGGTGGGAAGGCAGTGTCTGTAAGCCTGATGGTTGGTGATTTCGATTCCCATTCAGGGCAATTAATTGAGGTGTGTCGTCAGTCAATATGCTGTCTGGAAAATTGGGCGGAAAGTGTCAGACGACGTGTTTTAACACTATATTTTCTCTATTTACCCTGCTATAGCTATGTGAAGATACGTGAAGTGAAAAGAAAGAGTTATTGTTACCTAGAGCGCTAGGTGTGTTCTAGGTAACTATTTTTTTTTTCGTGAAATGAAATTTTAATGAAAATTTACGCAATTTTCACATTTTTACACTTAAAAATATTAACAACCTTGATAAGATCTGCCACATTTTATATTCATTTGTGAGTTCGAATCAAAATTAGAACGTTCTTGGGAGAAAGTTATTATAATAAAACTTATTACTAACCTTTACTGGCAAATCAAAACGCGGCGTTCAGTTACGCCAACACTTAACGAAGATTTTATAAAATTAACGTAAAGTCAAGAAAAAAGCTTTAGCTTACCTACTTAAATACTTCAAGAGACAATAAGTTTATATGAGGAATTGTTTATATGTTAAACGAACTGTTCGCAGCACGATGCGAAAGACTTTGATGTGTCTGTTAATGACTTGTGTGTTTGTCTTTAACGTCAAATAGCATTACAAAAGTAAACTACGTTCTATTTTATAGGCTTACACAGAACCTCACTTTATTGCTATAAAGCGTTATGTCAAGACAATATGTGCTATGGTGGTATAGAAATATTATTTCTAATAGTTTTTTTTAGCTCCCCGATGTATCTTGCACACAGAACGAGATAGAGAGAATCTTGTGTTAAGACACTCCGTTCTCAAATATCCGTCAAATTTTTCGAGTGTTATTTCTGCATATTTTTTAGCCTCCACTGTGTCTCTCATATACGAGAGAGTAGGCTGAGAGAACCCAGTGGCATCACGCTTCATTTTCTACGTTCTGATCCATATACGAGACTTGAATGAGTACTGGGGATCGAACCCACGACCGTCTCGTCACACCCTTGTGTCGCTGCGCCATGACGGCCTCAATGATTACAATGTTTTATAGTGATATTTGAGCTAAAACCAATAATTTACATACTTCCTATTATTATTTAAAAGAAAATTCCTATTATTATTTAAAAGAAAATTCTCTTATTTAAAAGAAAGTAGACTCTACAAACTTACGAATCAGCCGATTAAACTTTTTAACCATAACACTTAAAAATATCGTTTAAAAATAACAAAAATTTCTAACAACCTCTCGCGATCTTTAACCAA
>DWGR01002267.1:0-14033 GCA_018247715.1 Heliconius burneyi
GATATAGTTCGCAGGCTTTAGAATCTAATCTGTTGCACTCGGCCGAGATGTGCCAATCTAGATACGTCACTAGATTAATTGTTCTGTTGAATACTGAGATTAGAGCACAATATAGAGCAAATGCATCCACTATTACTATATATATTGAGGGGTAATTAGGTGTTTGTAATATTATTGTAGCTACTGTGTGTGGTGAATGGTAATGGAAATATGGTTTTTAAGATATTTAAAATGTTATTTCACATTTACGAAAGAAAACTCTGAATATACTGAACGTATGGCTTAGTGGTCAGAGCGCCTGGTCAGTTTTCAGGCGGCACGAGTTCCAGTCACGCTACGTGCAAATTTTTATATGGTTTCGAAATAAGTATATTTTATGTTGTTATATATAAAATGATTACATGTATTGTTAATAATTAATGGTGCATTGAGACAGGGTTTGAATGTAAGCGCGAAATCTAAGCGCGAAATCTAAGCGCGAAGGTTCTGGAGTCCATCACCGATCGGGGAAACGTTTTATTTTTATGATTTTTATTTCGTTGTTCTGATATATGCTACAATTTACGTCGTTGAGTCCTGCTAGTCAAAACGATTAAAAATTTTAGTTTTGGAACGGAGTGTCTTAACACTAGGTTTCCTCATTATGAAGAGTTGATATGCGTCTGCAATCTGCGTGACGCAGCGGCAAAAGGGTGTGACGGTAACTTGACGGTTGTGGGTTCGATCCCCAATCTTAAGTGAAATATTTATTAACGTTTATATTTCCATTTTTTCGCTCTGGTGTCGAGGCAAAACGTGGTGGTGAGTACTACCACTTAACACGCAATGCCTCTAGAATTCGGCAGGAAGTGCGGATCGGAAAGTCTTAACACTAGGTTCCCTCTACCTACCCTGCTGTGTTCGGGATTAATTTATTTATTTGATATGATTATGAAGAATTTTTTAGTAAAATGCTTGGAAAGTAAAAAATAATTTCTTAAAATTTATGAGATTCTTAAGCATTTAAAAATAACATTGTTATTACAATATTTATGTTTTAAATCTTTGAACTGGTCAATATTACATTTAATATTTTGATTTCTCTAAGCGCGAAGTGGAAACTGACGTTATACATATAACATTATTCAGGTTCTCTATAATTTTTGTGTGTAATATTAAAAAATAATACGCATTTTTTACATATTTGCTTATACAATACCTAAATTTGTAATAGATTTCTGTCTATTATATATTAATTCGAAACATTTAGATATTTATTTAAAGTTTTAACTATATATCAATAAATCAAAACTCTATTGTAGTCTTATTTATATACAAATATAATAGTACGAATTGAAACTGTGGAAATGTGCTATTTGCACAGTGATTGTTTGTAAAGGCACTTCTGTGGACTTAGACTGCAGGTGAATAGAATATCGTAGTTAAGATAAGAACAACGTATCTTATACGTTGTTTTTGTTATGGTTTTGTGCATACGTCTATTTTAACAATTTAATAGATTATGAGAAAGAAATATTCTTAAAAATACATAAGACATTTTTTTTTTAAATTTTTTAATATCTTACGAACCATTTAAAAGGCCCTAATCGAATATGATGGTGAACCAATATTATCTTTAAAAATGTATATAATAACACAAGCTAGAAAGAAGAAATTATTATAGTTGTATACAAAGAAAATTGATAAAATATATTTACACAATTAAACTTAACAAGAGGCCTGTCGTGGCGCAGGGGCACAGAGTGTGACTGTAAAACCGACTGGTTGTGGGTTCGATCCCAGTGGAGGAGATCAAATATTTTAAATTTATATTTCTATTTCCTCGCTCTGGTGTCGAGGCAAGGTGCGGCGTTAAGTTCTGGCACTCGAATTTGGAAAAAAGTGGGGAACATAGTGTCTAACACTGGTTCCCTCTACCTACCCAGCTGTGTGCGGGATACAGTGTGAAACTAAAAAAAAATTTAAAACATCACCTAAAAAATTTTTTTTTTTTTAACAAAGTCATTAAAGGTTAAAGTCATTAAAGGCTTTAAAATTTTAGGTGCTTTACGGTGATTTTCGTATAAAATAGGGTAGGCAGAGAGAACCTAGTGTTAAGAAACTCCGTTCCCACTTTCCGCCCAATTTTCAAGACATTTTATGTTGAGTGACAAAACGTGCTTTGTTACGAGAGCGAGGAAATGAAAATAATTTACTGTCTCAAGTGGGAATCGAACCCATAAGGTTCGTACTTATAGTCTGTAATTTTAGAGGATAAACATGTATGGAATCAATGTCTATTGAATGTCATGCAGGATAGCTGCCAGCTAATGTAAATAAATTATACCATTGATTTTGAGAAGAGCAACTGTTGAGTTTCTTGCCGGCTCTTCTCAGCAGAACTGCCTTCCGAACCAGTGGTAGATTTTATTTATATGTCATAGTCTATTTTAAGAAAGAATATTTTTAATTTGAATTTGTGCCGCTGCGATAGATGGCCTAAAAACTACAAATTTTAAAACATTACAAGAATCGTAATCCATAATTGTATTTTAGGCTCAAAATTTTCTTCCTTGTCCCCAATTCTTTACAAATGTAGCATTTTACATCACAAGTAATGCGTGTCTTATCTATAATCCTGTGGGATCTAAAATTGCTTATTAACCGAACACCGGCTGTCGGCGACTAAGAGGACCCTCCAGCTGATAATGGCTACCAAATATATTTACAAATTAAATTATTACCTCAATTAATTATTATAGTATTTCAATGAAAATAAAAAAAAAATCGTTAAAATAGATGGTGAGTGAGGCATGAAAATTGAAAAATAGAAAAAGTTGATTTTATTTATATATTTATAGTCCAAGTTTAATTGTTGTAAATATTTATGTAAACTATGTGTTATGTAACAATCAACTTGTTTCACATTAACTTGTTTTAGTTATACTCTGTCGCATATAGTAAGGTAGGCAGAGGAACCTAGTGTTAAGAAACTCTATTCCAGATTAAGACACTTCCCTTCTTCATATTCCGCCGAAGTTTTGAGATATTGAGTATTGAGTGGTGGAACTCAACGCCGTGCGTTGCCTTATTACTATTTTGTTCTTTTAAATAGACGATAGGCTCAATTATATAATATTTAACCATTAAAAATGTAGCTATTTTGGAAGGTCATCATCTCACATGATAAAACTTTTGAATATATAATTTCAGTAACGCTTAATATTACTATCATTATGTAATGGTACAGGTGACAAGCTGAATAGGAAATAATATGTCACACAAAGATATTACTGTAGAGTAAATATTTGGTTATGTTCCTTTATTTTAATTCATTACTCATAAAATTGTTTGAGAACTCTTCTCAAATCACATGTAATTAGATAACAAATAATAATTATTTCGCTTAACAAATAATTAGTCGTGTGTCCCGATCTTAGAATATGATCACCCTGGTACTGCTGGTGTCGTAAGAGGCGACTAAAGTACAAGTGGGAGAGTCACGTTGCCAGCAATGGCGACACGCATGGGCAGACTCGACCGGATCATTACCACCCCCGGCATTTAAAACCGGCGTGAAATAGTTGCTTTATGCCACTGCGTTTCGCATGAGGTAATGCCGGGCTTTGGGGCCCAACCACCTCAAAATCTGGTAAAGCACCAGTAGCTCTTCTTACCATCAGGTGACCCGTACGGTCGCTTGCCATGCCTTATTCCATAAAAAAAACTTAAGGCTAGTTGTAGTGTAGGGGCAAAAGTGGGTTCGATTCCCACTCGAGGAAATTAAATTTTAATACTTTCATTTCTTCGCTCTAGTGTCAAAGCAAATAGTGTCTTGACTGTAGGCTCCCTATATCCACCTTACTTAATGCAAAATGAAACATGAGGTTCAAAGAAACTAAAAAAAGATATTTAATAAATATCTAAGTATAGACGCTACAAATATGTGCTCGGTATTTCGGTTTACACCCTGGGGAATGATTGTGCATAAATTATTTTTACTTGACTTCCTGATAAGAAAAAATTCGGTGTTCCCCTAAATCAACTTGCGTAGATTTGGGGCTGTTGTGCCACTGCGCTACGGCGGCCTCAAGATAATCATGAATTTTAATTTCGATCTTGTGGACTAAAATATTTTTATTTCTATGGTAAAAAAAGCAAAGCGACGTTGAGTTCGCAATGCGTGTAGAGTGGCGCAGGTCTTGAAACTCTGGGGGGAAGTGGAAAACGGAGTGTGGAAGTCTCGGAAATTTGGCGGAAAAGTATATATGCGGGATATAGCGATCAAAACTTATTTATTTTTTTATTTATATTTTGTTTACTACCCACATATTTTAATAATAAAAGTATCAAAAGCGCAGACAAATTTGTGATAAGTAGGTACTAGTATTGTGTAGCAGTTGTAAGCAGTGGTAATATTTTTTTAGCTTAACGCTGTATCTCGCACGTATCGAGGAACCTGGAAATCTAGTGTTAAAACACCTTCGTTCCCCACTTTCCGCCTAATTCTAGCGGTGTTTTTCGTGTTGAATGGCGGAACTCAACGCCGCAGCGTTATTCATAATTTATAAATAATAAACTTTCTTATCCGATGATAAATATTTTTTAATAACTTAAGTAAATGTTTTATAATGTGACAATGTGGATATTATAAATTTGCTAGACAGCGCTAGTTAAACATACTCCATTGTTGCAGTACATTATTTTGACTATTAATATTAAATGTTATCTATGATCAAATATAAACTTAATTTATAATAGATGTGATAATTAAATAAATAATATCAAAAGTTATACTATAACTATGTATGATGTCTTACGTATTTAATAATAAAAAGAAATCAAATTTAAATCAGCTTCACGCTGTATCCCGCACACAGCACCGTAAGGTGTTAAGACACTCCGTTCCGTCCGGAGGAATTGCGTATTGAGTGGCGGAACTCAACGTTTCACTTTTTAATGCTGTGTAATAACTATAAATTATTACAAATTAAAAATAATAAAAAATAACTTTTATTTAATTATGTTACTTTGTAAAAATATTTTATTGTAATGTTAAATAACGTATATGCTAAATAATTTGTTATCATTTACATTTGTATATTATTATTAGTTTCTTAATACATACTATTTTAGTTTTATCATTAATAAATGATTCAATTTGATGCGGAATTAGATCTCCAATTGATTATTAATATTATAAATGTGAAAGTTTGTAAGGATGAATGTTTGTTCTACTTTCACAGAATAAAACCTTACAGTAATATTGTTTATACATCAGAATATTACATACCAAGTCTACGATTAATGTATTTAGACTTTGTAGAACTTGGGTGTCATATAATAATAATTTTAAGCGGGCGAAGCCTCATTTTAGACGCTAGTTTGTCTATAATAACTTTCTAAAGTTTATTCCTTAACGTAAATGGTTGAGAAAATGCTTAAAATTCGCTGAATGTACTGTTTTTCTATTACCTTTATAAAACACTCTTGTAATTGCTATAAGAATAATATTCATAATATATACAATAAAAATCACTTTATACGATTCATGATACCCCCTACAGTTCTACCGGCTTAACTACCCTTCAAGTAATTGAACGTCCCGCACACGTGACAAGGAGCCATTAACTGTTCGAAACAGCTTTTGTTGCTTTGATCCTAAGTTAATCATAACAAAAATATTCTATCATCTCTCTCTTCTCATTTTTGTTAAGTTCATTTAAAGTATTATTTTTTTCTATGTTTTTGATTAATACAATATATCTATAAAATTAAAATAAGCTTAAAGTCATTTTAAGCAAAACAACTTAGTCCGTTTATAACAATGTCTTCTCTGTAATCTTTCTGTATTAACAGAGACAGGGTTCCTATCGAATGTTGAGCTGAGACACTCTGTTCTCTACTTTCTGGCCAATTTTGAAGACATTATCTTAACTGGCGCAACTCAATCAATGCCTATAATAATATAAATATCTTCTTACACTCCTCCGAATAAGGATCGAGTCCACAAATAGTAAAAACTTACCCAAATAGCATATTACCAATAGTTATAACCTACCAAATAAGTACAGTGATGTATTGTACTTTTATCCAAGATTTTTTGACGTATCTAACTTTTGTTTGAAATGGGTTGAGTGTTAGACGTGTTCTTACGTCACCTAGATCTTGCTTAGGGCGATTTTGTCACTTTAATGTGTCCTCCTTATCGAAATTCAAAGGTTTTTAATGGTCGAATATTTAAAAGAAGAGTCGAAAGTTTAAGGATTTTATTTGACTTTGTTGGTAATAACCAATAGAAGACACTCGAGGAATTGAAATATTTATTTAAATTTACATTTCTATTTCTTCGCTCTGGTGTCGAGGCAAAAGGTGGCGTTAAGTTCCGCGACTCAACACGAGGAATCTTAGTGTTAAAATATTTCCGCTAAATTCCGGGGGCATTGCGTGTTGAGTGGAAGAATTTAACGTCGCCCTTTATCTCGTAACTAGAGCGAAGAGATAAAAATATTAAATATTTCAAATATTCCGCCTAGTAGGAATCAAACCCTCAACCTGCCACGTGTACATTCGCATGCTACAACCGTGTTTTTAATAAACTGATAGGTATTAAGATACTGCATTGTCCATTTTCCGCCTGTACTTAAGACGGGCGGAGAACAAAATATATTTTTTAACTGGCAGAGGGAGTTTGGGTACTTTGTGTTAAGACACTCTATTCCTATTAATACACTTCCGATCCCCACTTTCCGGCGAAGTTTTAGACATTGCATGTTGAATGGCGTAACTAAACGGTGCACTTTGCTTTGAGTAGTATCTTGACACAAAATGTTCTCTATCTACCCTCCTATATACGAGATAAAGCGTGAATATTAAAAATAAATTTAGGACATAAATAATACTTTACAAAATTAACTGTCACAAATCTCTAACATTCGTCTAATGCGTAAATAATTACGCATCGCCGTTTACACTGAGGTGACTATTTGCACAAATCACATGGTGTTTGTCTCGTTACTCGAGCATGCTCTATAATGCCTTTGTAAATATTTTAGCATGCTTAGCATTTTGTAATTATACTTTAATTAATATTTACTACGTAAATTACTACTTGTGTTACTTGTTGAATTGTTGTATTGGATAAATGCTTTCAGTAATTTTATACATGGTCGATGCTCGTATAAATAATTTTCTTTTGAAAGCTGAAAAATATATAGACTTTACGTGTTGATTGGCGGAACTCAACGCTGCACTTTGCCTCGTTATCAGAGCGAGAAAATGAAAATATTAAGTATTTCATTCTCTCAAGTAAGAATCGAACCTATAACCGTCGGATTTACAATTTATGCTTTGGTGTCTCCACATAGAGGGCTTCTATAATTTTAAACATTTCTTATATTTTTTTCACATACACAGATTATATCTATTTAGGTAGAGATGAAGAGAGATTACAGAATTTATTATAAAATATTGATACCAAAAATAGTTTTACAGAAATAAGTTTACAGATCATCGAACAACAGTCTGCTTAATATTAAATAGAAAAGCTTATTGTTTATTTTGTTTCGCATCATATTTTATCAAAAAGATACTCTTTACATAAATTTTGATTACAGTGTTTCATGTTTGCGTATCCATCTTCTGAATTTGGTGATTCTGTGAATCAAATGATTCTTATTAAATAACCTTATGTTCTTATATGAGGCCGTCGTGGCGTAGCGACACAAGGTGTGAATGTAAGGCGATGGTTGTGGGTTGGATCCACACTCGAGGAAGTGAAATATTTATTTATGTTTATATTTCCATTTCTTCGCTCTGGCGTCGAGGCAAAGCGCGGCGTTGTGTTTTGCCACTCACAATGCCTCCAGAATGCGGCAGTAAGTGGGGAACGGATTGTCTTAACACTTTCTCCATGCTTACCCTGCTGTGTGCGGGATAAAGCGTGAAGCTGATTTTTTTAATGTTGTTATGCATATAGTTGTAAAATGTTATAACATTTGTTCCTACTTTTAATTTGTTAACATTAATTGTTGTTGTGTAAGAAGATTTTTTTTGTTCTTTTTTCTATCTAAAGACTATTGCTAAGAATGATCATAATATTTTTGGACAGTTTAATTTTTTATAAGTTTAGTAACAGTAATTTTTCTCTATACTTTTAATAAATAAGAAAATAAAATAAGGAGTATTTTTTTGGTTTGTTTCTAAATATAGTAAAACTATCTATACCGTCTAAAGTATACAATATAATTAATTATGTTTAAGCGGAGTTTTAAAGTAAATTCACGCTCAAATTTAAAAATAAAATAATACCCTTACTAATGTAAGGGCAATATCTATATTGTAATATTTTATAATAGTCTACCGCGACGAAGCAATATATTTTTATATAATAGTGAAAGATATTTTCTGTTTGGTTAGGAATGGGATTATTATGACTACTCTTCAGTCAGTTATTACAGTCATTGAGTGGCTATTTTTGTCAGTTGACATTGGCCTTACTTGTTTATTTTAGGCTGAGTTTTCTATTGTAAGTGCCTTATTGATTTGTTTATAACAAAAGGTCATAATTCGTTTCTGTCTACAATTTTAATAAAATAAATAATGTTATTAATTATTGTATTAAATGAATATTACATATATTTATTATTTTATTAAGTAAAGCCATTATAGCACAGTGGGACACCGACTGACTATAAACGCGATGGTTGCGGGCTCTATCACTCGAAATTCATTTCCCCGCTTTATCTTCACTCAGTGCCTTGAATTCGAGAGCAAAACTAGGAACGGATGTTATAACATTAGGCCCTCTTCGTCTTCCCTGTGATATACTGTAATAATTAGAAAAACAAATCACCTAGATATTTATCTTGACATTAATTGAGCATTTAAATATAATACAAGGGAAAATTAAATTATATATGAATATATATGTACTCGTATAACTTCGCACTGCTTCTGGTTAAGAGGAGAAGATATAGAATAAATACTTCTTTCTCTACTCTCCACCTGAATTCAAATGAGCATTAACTATACATACAATACACATACGGTCCAATATATATATATATATATCTACTCTAGATATATAATAATTGCTTAAAATAACATTACTGCTATTATTATGTCATTCATTTAGAAAGTTTTCAACAAACCTTGGAAGTTATATCTTGTTTAAAAGTAAAAACGGAATAATATCTTAAAGATAAACCCAAAATCACATTTGATCTCGGGTGACATCCGATGAATATTTATGCGGGCAACCTTTGGAATATCTGCTATATTAATTACGCCCGACCCGAAGTAGACTTGTTCATATTTTAGAAGCGGCAAGTGCTATAAATACTTGAGAAGCCACTTTGCTTATTTCATGTAAAATACATGTTTTTGTCCTTTTCATTGCGTTGCACAGCGGCACGGCGTCTGAACATAAAAACGACTTCAATCTATCGAATATAAAGCGTAATTCGGCGGAAACGGAGTGTATTAAAACACTACCCTCTTCCTACCATGCTGTGTGCGGGATGGAGCGTGAAGCTGATTTTATTTGATTTATAAAGCTGTGGCGTTGAGTTCTACCGTTCAACACGCAATATCTAGAAATGGAAATTGGGGAACGGAGCGTCTTAGCACTAGGTTTCCTCAGGTTATTCTGCTAGATGTGGGATGTAGCGTGAAGCTGAAAAAAAGAGAATATTAAAGCTCTATCTAGTAACAGAGTGGCGTTGGGTACTCAACATATTATTTCATGTAAATATGAGTAAATATACCAAAATATTTGAGATTCTACTCTATACTGAAGTAGCTATTAATTTTACCTTGCTCTATGGTCAACCAACAGTGACATACTTTCGATTATCTGTTTCATTAAACATTTGCCGTCACAAACTTTAATTAACATCGATATTATTAATAATGTATTGATTGAAAATATATGATTTTAAAAAGACAAACTATAAAATTCGATCAATGCTAATTTTTTAACTATATAAAATGAATCAGCTTCACGCTGTATACCGCACACAGATGGGTAGGCAGAGGGAACCCCGTTAAGATACTCCATTCCCCACTTTTCACCGAATTCTGAAAGATACTAGAGCCTCGATACCAGAGCAAAGAAATGAAAATATAAAATAAAAAAAATAAATAAATAAATAAACATAAATAATTTATATAAATATTAAATAAATATTTCCTGTCCTCGAGTGGGGATCGATCCCATAACTAGTCGATTTTGCAGCAGACTTTGTGCCCTTGCACAACGACTAGCCTTAACTATATCATTTGTTTATATGTTTGTTTGTATGCAATTATTTTTTAGTTTCAGTTTATGCAATTGTTGATTTATAAACACACATACATACAAATTATTAAAATTCACTCCTTAAAAAAGTAGCATAAATTAAGCAAGTGAACTTGTTAAAATATTTTTGCATACAAAAAGCTTGGTGAAAGCTATCGTTTAAATTTTAGTGTCTTGTACATTTCTGTGTTGTTTTTTTTGTAGAACCTTTACAGCTTTTCTTTTAAAGCTTTTATTTAAATAAAATTGCATAATTTAAGATAATGTCATCATAATTTGGATTACTATTACATCTTAAAAGTATAAATACGCATATACACCTATACTCAGGTTTAAAAAAAGTAGAAGAAAGTTTTATGCATTAATAATTCACCAATCATTTGTGTTTTAATAATATAGGACTCTACAGTAACGGGATCTCTATTTTTTGATTACCTTTAAAAATACATATTTTTATCTTTGCAAAGATTCTTTCCTATTTCGCTTGATTTAAACCACTATACACTGAGGTAACTCAACGCTGTACATTTTTTGATAAAACTGAGGCAACATCTATCGTATAAATGTACTCGTATTTGCCTTGATTGGGATTTGAACTTCCATCTATCTACCTTATAACATTTGCTTTAAATATTTTCACATTTGGAAATATTTAAAATATAACAATAATAAAAGAGTTTATTTTTAAATGGCATCATTTATGTATTTGTAATATAACATATTTTTAAGGAATCTCGAGCAAAATATAAACAAGAATACGTGAAGCGAGCAGTCTGAAACTAACATAATAATATTTCTTATGAAAACAATAATGTTGCGGAAGCACTCGAAATATATATTAGGTATAACTTTATTTATGCACTATACACATTTACTACATAAAGGATCTTATGGCGAATAATCATATCTTCTAGATAACCTTTTAATTAAGTTATATTTTCAAATCGCTCTAAAATAATATTTTTATGTGATACTAGCTTCACTTGCGGTTTTACCTCCATGGTCATATAGTAAAGAGTTTCTTGAAATGGCCCCAGAAATTGGGCGGAAAATGGAGTAAAGTAGTGTCTTAATGGGAAGGAGAGAGTCTTAACCCTAGCTTCCCAGTTTCCCTCTGCCTACTCCAGCAGGGAATACGGAAAATAACCGATTCAACGAGAAAAGAACCTACAGCTGTTTAGTATTGATATAGATAAAGTTATCAACGGGTATTATCATAGATATCACAATAATAGACAAGACACAATATATAGCTTATAATAACTCTGTGCTAATTGTACAATGTATAAGAAATCTAAGAAAAAATTGAAAGGTAAGCAGGTAGAACATATTATATCAATAAAAAATATACATTTAAATATGTATGTAATGTAAAATATCTTAAAATTTAAAATTGAATATGTCTGATTGACTGTAATATTTTGGAAATAATGATACAATATAAAAATGTTGACTAGTAGTATTTTAAGATATTTTCTTAGGTAGGCGAGTAATATGCGCTCATTTTCAATATTTAAAACAAAAAAGGAAAAGTTCGCAACGGTACGTAATTACTTTCACACTTGCTAGTACATCTTTTTTTTTAGCGACAAGCTGTATGCCGCAATTAAAGCAAGCAGAGGGAACTGGTGTTAAGACACTCCGTTCGCCATTTTCCGCAGAATTATGGAGGCATTGTGTGTTGAGTGGCAAAACTCAATGCCGTACTTTGCCTCTACACCAGAGCGAAGATATGAACGTATTAAATATTTGCCGGAATGGGAATCGAATCCACACCTTTCACATTGACAGCAACACTTTGTACCACTGCGCCACCATTGCCCCAGTCTCTTAGTACATCTGTATACCGTTTAAGTCATAAGCAAACAGCATGATTTCGAATCGAAACGTTATGCATGACTTAATGCAAATATTATTAGTATGGCACATGACTGAAGTCGCCATATTAGCTGGTTTGCATAAGAGATAACAATGATACGTTCAACCCTATGGTGACAGTAGTATTTATTTACATGTAAAATATTTGTGATAGCCAAATATACTAGATGATTTACACGTGGAGACTGCCTGGTAACTGTTAGATATTTTTATATTTTCTCCTTGATGGCAAAGTAGTTTTAAGACACTCCGATATTATTTCTTTTTTTTAAAGTACGACGGTATTTTATTTAGTTATATATAAAGTTTGAAGTGGATGAAACAGACCCAGTGATATGTAAATATTTACATGAGGAGATAATCCATCGTGGCGCAGTGGGACAGCGGCTGCATACGGGAATTGGAAATAAATTCGATCCCTACTCGGGGGAACTATATAATATAATTATTTTAATTTTTCCACTCTGGTAGACAAAACGAAGCATCGAGTATTACCACTTAATGAGCTTAACTGGATAAAGTACCAATATTAATTTATAAGAAGCCGTCGAGGCGTAGCGGCACAAGAGTGTGACTGTAACGCGACGGTTGTGGGTTCCCCACTCAAGGAGCTGAAATAATTATCTATGTTTTTATTTCCACTTTTTCACTCTGGTGTCGAGGCAAAGCGCAGCGTTGAGTTCTGCCACTCAACGCGCAATGCCTCCTAGAATTCGCCAGAATGTGGAGAACGGCGTGTCTTAACACTAGGTTCCCTCTGCATACCTTGCTGTGTGCGGGATACAGCGTGAAGCTGATTTAATTTATCTTATTAATTTATAATATGAAATATTTATAATTCACGTTATATTTTCATTCAACATTAAATTGAAGGCTTTGTATAGTGCCCTTATTATTTTACTGGTCTATAAATAGATGCCGATAAGGTTCCAAAGTACCGTTCTTACTTAAGTAATGGTCTACGTCACGAGGCTGTCTAGATGTAGCTCGCCGAAATAAGAAATACTCCGTATATTCTTTTCTTCACAATGACTTATCAAAGCGGGTAGATGTATATAATTTAAATTTTCAAGTTTCAAGAGATTACCATCGCCTTTACAGTTACGGGCTGTTCCACTGAACTGAAACTGAACCATTACTTTTTTAGTTTCACGTTGTATCCCACCCATAGCGGGGTTGGCAGAGAAAACTAGGGAACCAAATGTTAAGACTTTTTTTTTTATGGAAAAAGCAAACGAGCGTACGGGTCACCTGATAGTAAGTGATCACCGCCGCCCACGACACCGCGTAACACCAGAGGAGCTACTAAGTGCGTTGCCAGCTTTTGAGGTGGTTGGGCGCGGGAGCCCGGCATTACCTAAGGTGAAACGCAGTGGCAGAAAGCCACTACTTCACGCCGGTTTTAAATGCCGGGGGTGGTAATGATCCGGTCGAGTCTGCCCATGCGTGTCGCCATTGCTGGCAACGTGACACTCCCACTCGTACTTTAGTCGCCTCTTACGACACCACCAGTACCAGGGTAATCCTATTCTAAGCCGGGAACACACGGCTAAACACTCTGTTCCCAGTAATATTTCACTGTCCTAAGTAGGAATATAGATTCCTATTAGCTACAGTTGTGGGTTTGCCACAAACGTCGCGATTTCATTTCACTTGCTTGTGGCCTTGTGCCACAACAGTAAACCATAATGGCCTTTTTATATATATTTTATATTTCTTTATAAATTGAGGCCAGTCGTGGAGCAGGGACACAAAGTGTGCTGCAAAATCGACTGGTTGTGTGTTCGATCCTCATTCGAGGAAAGGAAATATTTATCTAAATTTATATTTCCATTTCTTCGTACTAGTGTCGAGGCAAAGCGCGGCGTTGAGTTCC
>DWGR01002268.1:0-14032 GCA_018247715.1 Heliconius burneyi
CCTTTGAAGAGATGGGATAAACAAAAATATTATTAAAATAAGTAGCAGTAAAACATAAAAGCAATTCCGTTTAAGAGGACTCAATTCGTTTTTTATTTGTTTAATTGTAAAACGTATAAAACGATTTTACAGATTACAAAACGCCCTCTAAGGCTGTAACACAGTAGGGCAAACGGCCGGAAGCTTATTTGCTATGCGTAAATTGAGTAACGTTCGTTTATCTGTCCTTTTCTTTGAGGGGCTATGTTGGAAAATGCCTTTGTAGTAATAAGTTCTAACAGAGGCCGTCGTGACGCAGGGATATATGTGTATAATTGTAACGGGACGGTTGTGGGTTCAATTCTCACTGGGTATTATAATAATAAGATAAAAAAATCGGCGGAAAGTGAGGAACAGAGTGTCCTTACACAAGGTTTCCTCTGCCTACCCTTCTATATGGCGCATGCAGCGTGAAGCAATATAAATGACGTTCAACCATTCAACACGGATTATCTATGAAATGGATAGAACTTGAAGAGAATAATTATTTTCGCTGCTTTACTTTTAAAAACTTAAGTAGATATGTAAAAATTTCATGTATGTTTAAATACATGTCTACTAATTTTATATAACTGAAGACTTTGTTTGGCTGAACTCGCTTATCTCGGAAACTACTGATTCCAATTTGAATATTCCTTTTGTATTGGAACCATAATTTGACTGAACAGAATCCCTTCTTATTAAGATCGTTTGTAAATAAAATATATTTTACTTATAAATATGCTTTATATTTTTGTAGCAGAGTTAAGTAAAAAAAACGTATTAAGAACAATAAAATAATTTTTACAAAATACATGCTGTCTAATGTAATCACTATACTTTTTTTACCCATTTACGTATGTGTACTAAATAAAACCCCTTACTTTAAATGGGAATCAAAGGTTCGCACATATGTTCCTATTATATCAAAATGGTAAAAATTTTTTTTTTCTAAAACATTTACATAATTGTACACACACCCTAAGTTCACAGATGCACAGTAGGTAAACCACGTTAAATAATGCAACAGATCGCGTGTCGTGAGATGAGGCCGCCGGTTTCTCTGACCCGGCCTTGTCACGTTTGATAGTGATGCGCTTTGTTTGTTCGTATGTGGGAAGATTTGGAAGATCAAATTATTGATTACTAGATGGTCTGTCACGTCCTCATTATAGGGGTATGACAAATATAAGGTAAAGTGAAGAAGATTTTTATATCGTGAAGTGTATCTAGTTTTTTTTTTATTAAATGTAGATAATAGCTGTATAAGGTATTTTTCTTTATTAAAGTTAGATAAGTCACAGCGTTAGGTTCCGCTGTGTAAATGATGGGTTGTTTGTCATGTCCGGGGAGTGAAGAGCAGTGAATTCTCTTTGTATACTCTGAATGTTGATTCAGGTACATAGTAGTACTAAGAATGGCTTAAATATTTATTTAAGTCCGATGTTCATTAAAATACGCAGTCTGGGTAATTTTCATTATTATTATCAATCGGTATCAATGACCAATGTTTGTGGAGATCCTTTGGCTAATGCTGATGATGATAAAGGTTACATGAACATAAAGATTTTTGCCATATTTACTTTTGATAAATGCAAAATATGAAATGTGATTAAAATCTTCTCATTGCTGGTTGGTATTGTAAATAAAAAACATACCTGGACAGTAAAGTTGTACATACTTACTTAATAGAGAAAAATCTATGTATTTGGCATACTTGGTTTAAGCTTCACGCTTAATCTCTATATTATAGCCAGAGAATAGGGAGCACCAAAGGCTACAGTCATACCTCCTTCTTTCGTTCGTTTCGTTTTTACGTAACGTTCCTCCAGTATCACCAATACTGTGTAAAGTGAACCGTGATCTCCCTCTGCCTACCATTAACTAATGTGGCAATTAACCAGAGTTAATTGATTAGATGAGGCTTTTACGAGGTTTTCATGATTTTTTCTTTACAAGCGCATAATAGATATCATAGAAAAACAAAAGTTGTGGGTTCGATCCCCGGTCGAGGAAATGAAATATTTATTTAAAATTATATTTCTATTTCTTCGCTCTGGTGTTGAGGTAAAGCGGGACGCCACTCAACACGCAGTACCTCCAGAATTCGGCAGAAAGTGGGGAACAGAGTGTCTTAACACTAGGTTCCTTCTGTCTAACCTGTTTTGTGCGGGATACAGCGTGAAGCTGACTTATGATTTATTTAGACAAAACAAACTAGAATCAACACTTAGCACCTCGAGTTATTTAATCATTACCATGTCATTATAGTTAACGGAAGTATGGTTACTTTGTTCTTTATGACAGTTAATTGTTTTTGCGATTTAACACAATATGCTATTGCGTGATAGTAAATATCTATTAAGGCTATCATGGTCCAGAGGCACAAATGTATGACTGTAAACGCGACGGCAGAACCCACAGGTTCAATTTTCAGTCGGTGTAATGAAATACTTAATATTTTCCACATTTACACGTTACGTTTACTTTACTTACTTTACTTACTTTACTTTAGCTTAACGCTTTATCCCTAGCGGGGTAATCAGAGAGAACGAAGTGCCAAACGCTACAGTTTCTACATACCACTTACGTCTCGTCCACTGTCATCAACCTCTTCATACATGTCCTTCTGGCGATCCTCATGCTTTTTACGTGACTTTCCTCCAATATCTTTGCTAATGTGTTTTTTAAGGTCAACCGAGGTCTCCCCCTACCTCTCTTACGACACGCTTTTCCATCATAAATCTTTTTTGCCATTCTTTCATCACTCATTCGTTAGACGCGCCCAAATCAGCTGAGTACGTTTTTCTTCATTCTCACAGTGACATCCTCGCTTGTACCTGCCATTCTGTGTATCTCTTCATTGCAGATTCGATCAGCTAAGCTGACTCCGCATATCCTACAGCGAGGCCATGGTATTCATCTTTCTTTGATTCTTTAGCTTATAATAATATAATAACCACGCTTCGCTGCCATATAACAACGTCGGTACCAACATTGCATTATGTACGGCCAAACGCGCAGCTTTACTGACGTTTCGCCGTCTCATCAATGCAGCTAAGGCCCCGTTAACCCTGTTACTGGCAGCAATACGCCTTTCCACATCCATTTCGTATCTTCCATCTCTACTGAACATACTTCCCAAGTATAACCACCTCATTCACTGGTTCTAATATTTTACCATTCACACTGACATTGCATTGCGTCCTCTCTTCATTTCTTTCAAATACTTTTGTCTTACTCGTATTTAGACTTAGATCATTGTTTTTAAACCCTTCCTTCAGAGTGGTGACCAATGCCTGCAACCATGAGCAATGAGCACTTCATTATCTGCGTACAGCAGGTAATTCACATTCAAATCACCTACTTTCACTCCTATATCACTTTGTTTCACTCCTTGAAGAAATCCAAAATCCAAATACAAATTGCATAACCAAGCTGACATGGCGCAACCTTGTTTAACACCCGATTTGATGTCAAAACAATGCGACATGCTAGCTCCTATTCGCACGCAGGCTGAGTGATTTCTGTAAAGAGATGTGGCGAATGTATCGTCCACTCACACTTTCCGAACGACCTGTCAAAACTGAAAGGAATTTTCACGAAGTGCGTGGCGTGACGTGAGAGGATTTCCTAAAAATGGCGACGCGATACGCATCACGCTGCAGTATATATTCCTTGCGTTTGAGTGTTGAATATATGAAATAATTATGTTCTGAGAGTTAAGACTTTATGCTGTTGATAAGTTTGTGCTGATAACTATTATTGTTGTACTCTTCTGCATTACAACAATTCAAATCTGTGAAGAAAGTTTCATTTAACACCCTGCTAAATACGGAGAGACTTCATCCCACAGAGACTTTGCACTGCAGACTGCACCGAGGGACCGTTCACAGTGTCTCCCATAATTTCGCTCTTACAACTGTCAAACGCCTTTTCCAGGTTCACAAAAGCACAGAAAACTTTTCGGTTAACAGCCAAAAACTTTTCCGTGATCATGTGGAGGTAAAAGATCTGATCCATACACCCTCTTCCAGGTCTAAAGTGTCCTTGGCGCTCCCACGAAAGCCTTTTAGATCTCTCTTGCATTATTTTCGCTCTGGTATGTTGGTAAAGCGCAGTTTTAAGTTCCGTCTCTCAAATTACAATGTTTTGAGATTTTCTTGGAAAGTGGGAAACAGAAGTGCCCCCGCAGTGTATTAGGTTACCAGATTCCCTCTGTCTCTATTAATGAAATTATAGGTACGATCTATTAAAAAAGAGGCCAGTCGTGACGAAGGGGTGAAACTAAATTATAGGGAAGTGTGATTGTAAACGCGACTGGTTGTGGGGTCGATCCCGACTCGAGAAAATATAATATTTATTAAAATTAATATTTCTGTTCCATTGCTCTGGTGGGTGGCGTTGAGTTTCATCATTCAACACGCAATGCTTCTATAATTCAAGGGAAAGTGGGAAACGGAGTGTCTTAACACTAGATTTCCTCTGCCTACCCTACTGTGTGCGGGATACAGCGTGAAGCCGAATTAATTTCTTCTCTAAATCTTTCTATTAAAGAGATGTCAATCATGCAAGGTAACAGTGACAAGCAAATATTTTCCCTCTTCTTAGAGTCAATATATATCAAGATAAACAATACACACACTCTCTCAGCTTTCCTCCCAAGTATAAAACATTGCGTAATGAAGGAACACAACGCTGGTCTATTTTGAGTGAAATAGTGAAACTATCACGCAATCAACCATATCCCTGGGCCAAGACGGGTACAACAATATTTTTTTAAGCCACACGTCCCACATTGTACCTGTGGCAAAGCTAATATAGTGGCAAAACTTTCTGTTCTCCAATTCAGCCTGCTACGGCGCAACTGGAGAATTTCTTGAATCGAACCGCAAATTTCTTGAATCGAACCTATAACCTCGGACGCTGTCCCACTGCGCCTTTATGATAAGATTTTTTTTAATTACCACAAATTTATAATACTCTACAAGCTTTTTAAATCCAAACAAACAATAACATAAGTTACGTCAGTATTATGCAATTATAATTTGAATTTAATTTATATACGATTTTGAACCTCTTAGAATTTGTAACGACTGATTTTTTTTACATTTTCAACTTTATTATAAGGCAACAGAGTTAAATATTGGTATTGTTTATTTACGCATATTAAATAGTCGTGATTGCGCCGCATTGCATGAGCCGACCTTCAGGCCCTCACGCTAGTGCAGTTAAGAAGATAAGCTAATTTAATATTTAAAATTGATATATTTTTTTAAATGTTTTTGAGGCCAATCGTGGTTCAGGGGCAGAAGTGTGTGACTGTGAACGCGAGTGGTGGTGAATCAAAATGCCTCCAAAATTTGGCGGAAAATGGCGAACGGGGTGTCTACGCACTGGGTTCCCTCTGCTTTTCCTCTGCTGTATACGGGATACAGCGTGAAACTGTAAACAAATATATACTTAATAATATGCGTGTTTGAATTTGACGGCTTTAAATTTCGCCACCCTGAACGAACATATTTGCCTATCTATATTTATACTAAACTAATATTTATGCTAAGCCGTACAATTTATACTAATAACTCACGAGAGTAGGCAGAGGGAACCTGGAAACCTAGTGCTAAAACACATCGTTCCCATTAAGACACTGTCGTGCCCAATTCTCTGCTGACTTCTTGAGTTGCCTCATTGACTGTTAATTGGCGGAACTACCTTGTTACCAGAGGAAATTTAATATTAAATCGAACCCATAACTGTCGCGCTTGCGTGTGTACTTTTGCGCCACGGCGGCTTTATAAAGTAGGTTAGTAGCAATAATTTAATAAATAATTGGAAATCACATTTATTTAGTTCTTCACAACAGTTATTATGTCAGCGATTGTACTCGTTCATCAACTTTAGAAGTCAAGTATAGTTACGTTATATAACTTAGACGAGTGCATCTCCATATCTTATGGCCCTTAACGTTGAAGAAACCAAGAGTTTATTGCATTGGTATATTCTAGAGAGAACCTGGTAACGTAGAGTTAGGATATTTTGTTCCCATTAAGACACTGGTCTTTGTTTGGTCCGCCGCGCTTTGTCTATTTACCAGAGTGAATTAAAATATTAAATATGTAATTATTCCGAGTGGGAATCGAACCCTCAACCATCGCATTTACAGTCACACCCTTATGCCACCAGGACACGAGTTCCCCGAACTCTTACTTATTTTAATTTGGCGATAGAGATGAAGCTAACCGACAAAAGCAAAACAAACTATATAGCTGAAAATTAAAAACCCCACATAAAATTTGAAGGAAGCCTTCTAAGACTGCAACCATATCGCCAAGTTTACTTTTAAAGTAACAGTAATTTGAGCTGGCTTCCACGTTTACTTAGCTCGAAATTTGACTGTATTCTTAACCGACTTCGTGAAATGGGAATGATTATGACTTGTAGTATAATGTAATGTAAGTAGGATAATGTAAGCTTTTGTTTTTGTTTGGCTATTTACTTGCTTGTGTTTTGCTTTGTTAATTTTAAGCTATGTTTAGATTTATATACTTCGTTATAATGCCTCAAGAATTTGGCAGAAAGTGTAGAACGGAGTGTCTTAGCACTAAGTTTCCTCTGCCTACCCTGCTGCGTGCGGGATACAGCGTGATGCTGATTTAATTTAATAATTATCTATAATAAGTGTAGTTTTTGCTGTTATATATTATAATATCGAGGACGTCGTGGCAAATCAGCACAGCGTGCTACAGTAACAGAGTGTCATCACAAAGTTTTCCTTTGCCTCCCTGCTACGAGTGTATATGTGATAAAAAATATTAAAAAATACAAGGCGTGTAACTAACTGTAAACTTGACGATTGTTGTTTCGAGTTCTATTTGGGGAATGATGTATTCATTTCATCGCTCTGATAAAAGCGTGACGTTGAGTTCCACCACCCAAGCAACAGTTCCGTACTCGTGGGGAAGGGAAGTGTCTTAAAAATTGGTTTCCAAATTCCCTCTGCCTATTCTGCTATATGCAGAATACAGAAAAAAAATTGAGACACTTGTGACAATAAACATTAACATTTGGATAAAATTTGAACCTACTATCCCTAGATACTGTCCAGAGATATATTTTTCTCTTATTCAACATTGGAAGTAACTAACGTTCAATCATTTAGCTACCGCGTGATGCTATCAAGGAAACGTGCATCTAATACAAGCCATTTTAATTTCTTTGTTCAGAAGTATAACTATTTATAATTTAATTAGAATTTTTATTGTATTTTATATAACATAAGAATATACTTGCTAGTTACTATATATGTTTATATTTAAGATATTAAAATGTTATCTTCTACTTAGGAGTCATTGAGGAGAGACATCATAGGTATATTATTATTTTTCAGCTTAGTAGGAGACGTTACGTTAGTAGGAGACTCGACAGTCCGCTATATACCTAATGTCTTAGGTAGGACTTACCTTCTGCCGAATTCAGGAGGAGCGTGTTAAGTGGTTGAACTCAATGCTGCGCTATACTTTGTTACCAGAGCAAAGACTTGACTGCACGCAATCTTAATGTGCCTGTCCAAATTCAAAATTCATTTCAGGGAGCGTTAGCGGAGTGATTTTTCACTTAAATTACACTTTAGCTTTCCCATCCAAAAATCTTACATTAATTCTAATTAATACCTAAGATTTTCCCATAAGAGATTTTCCCATATATGACGTAATCGGTTCATCTATTATGTACCTGGCCGTGATATCGCAGTATAATTGCAGCAACTCTATAGATTATGATATCTTAATGGTTATTATGTTTTTTTATCTGTTCTATTCTATTCAATCGTGATGATTTTTGAAGTCTTAAGGACACGCGTCCAATTTTGACGCGGGATAAATAAAAAAACCCAGTGAAGTGCGAGTCGCATTCGCCCACTGGGAGCCTGTTAAGTTAAATTCAAATTCAAAATATTCTTTATTTAAATAGACTAATGCATGTAAGCAAGCTTTTCGTCGTCGAATCGTCGAGTGAATATACAAATAAAAAAGCTACCACCGGTTCGGAAGGCAGTTCTGCTGAGAAGAGCCGGCAAGAAACTCAACAGTTGCTCTTTTCAAAGTCAATGGTATAATTAATTATTAGATTAGCTGGCAGCTATCCTGCATGACATCCAACACACATTAATTCCATACACATTTATCCTCTAAATGTTCTTGAACAGTGTAATAAGCTTTACTTGCTTATTAATTAGCTTTACTTTAAGACTCTCCATTCCCCCCCCCACTTTCCGTCGAATTCAGGGGCGTTGCGTACTGAGTGGCGGAACTCAACTTTGCGCATTGCCTCGACACCAGAGTGAAGAAAAGGAAATATAAATTTATATAAATATTTCATTTCCTCGAGTGGGGATCGATCCCACATCCAGTTACGTTCACGTTTACTGTCAAATTTTATGCACCTGTGCGACAACTGGCTTCTACTACTTATTGATTGTCTTAATATCAATACTAGAAATAGGCTTAAACTGAGTGCACCTGTGACTCGATTGCATCGAATCCGTAATTCTTTTACAATGTGGGACAATGTGTACGCTTTTACAATAGGATCCCAGAAAACGTCAGAGAATTTCCTGTATCATGATTCAAAAAAATTGTGAAAAGACGTTTGTGTGTTATTACCAAATTAATGATTTTATAAATGATAACACGCCTTGGGAATGCAATGGCGAGCATTTCCAGTCTGTTTCAAAGGTATCATTGTCACAAATAATGAAATATTGTATAAAACTGACTTCAAAAAAAGTCCCGCTGAGTTTCTTGCGCCGGTTCTTCTCAGGTCTGAGGCATTAACTTTAGTGAACTGGTGGTAGATTATTTGACTTAAAAAAATGAAGCTTGTAACTTCTTATTTTGAATAAAATTATTTAAATTTGAATATTGGGAATGGATAATTCAAGTCCCTTTCACTTGTATTCTTTTTCAGTAATAACCATTTATTACCAGATAATGCATTCGCATTTCTTAAGAAAACGTAAGAAAATATCATTAGAAAATGTATGAAAATATGAATTTGAAATCTCGCTGGAAACTTTGGAACTGTCCACCGTTTAGGTGAATTTCATATGCCACTATGTAATTATTTTAAACTTTATCTAAAAAAGTATACCGGGGAAAGGAGTGTCTTAACACTATGTCCCCTCTGCCTACCCTGCTGTGTGGGGGCTACAGCGTTAAGCTGATATATTTTATTTATCTTAAAAGTTGTGTTCTTTCTTAAAAGTGGAATAACACCTGAAATTTATCTAAGGTATCTAATTGCTAAAGACATTTATATTATGATAGAGCATCATCTAAGCGCATACGTATAATAGTTGTTTCTAATGGAAAATTGCAAATTTTCATTCTTGCATATATAACAATACATTTCCGCTAACACCTGTTTAATGTTCAACGATTCACATTGATCGTTATTTCCTGATTCTTATTTACTGGAAATGTTTAGAAAGGGGACAAGAAAACTGATTAAGTGCGAGTCGAACTCATCCGCCGAGAGTTCCGTATTAATTTTAAGATTGTGGTTCAACGGGAAGTACAATTCATAAAAGTTGACAAACTGAAGTTTGTGCAGGTATGCACATATTTTGTATGGAACTAATTAGAAATATTAGTTTGTAATGTTTTTTTCTATGAAATACATAAAAATATTCCGCAAAATGTCCCGCACACAGCAAGGTGGCAAGGCAGAGGGAACCTAGTGTTAAGACACTCCCTTCTCCACTTTTTGCCAAATCTGGATGCATTGCGTGTTGAGTGACAGAATTCAATGCCCCACTTTGCCTTGGCACCAGAGCGAAGAAATGGAAATGTAAACGTAAGTAAATATTTCACTTCCTTGAGTGGGGATTTAACCCACAACCGTCGCGTTACAGTCACACCCTTGTGCCAGTGCGCCACGACGGCTTTATTATTTTTATTTTATTCACATGTCGGATGTTTTCTTTTAGTTGTATTGTAAGTTCTTATTTCGTAGCAAATTTTATAATTGTAGGTCTACAGGACGTACCTTATACTAGGAAACTTATATATATAAAATAATAAAACGATTATGCGTTCAATTGACGCATAATCCAAATGCGTCCCGATAGAACTATAGTCCCGATAGAGTATTGATTTAGATAAAGTATTAATCAACAAAAATCTTTTCATAAGCAAACTAAGAGATGCTGAGGCCACTCGTGACGCAGGGGCACCAAGTTTGACTGTAACCGCGACTGGTTCGATCCCCACTCGAGGAAATGAAATATTTATTTAAAAAAATATATTTTCATTTCTTCGCTCTGTATATTTTCATTTCCGAACACTAGGTTCCCTCTGCCTACCTTGCTTTGTGCGGGATACAGCGTGAAGGTGATTTCTAAAAAATGTTGCTTTTTTTTCGGTATACCTTTTCGTTATTGCATTTTACAAATTACATTTCGCAAATTGCATTTTACATTTCAGTATTGCATTTTACAAATTAAACTGTTTTATTTGATCCATTTAGACCCGCTACAGGTGGGTTATTTAAAATACCATTTTTTTGCTGTTTTGAATAAATAACAATATTAATCAATGTTGTTATTTATTCAAAACAAGTGTTATTTCATTGTGACCAGAACTAAAAACGTAATTCAGATTTCAGCACATTAGGAAGTGGATCAAATTGCAAGATTTCACATACACTAACACATATTAACACGGCAAGTCTAATAAAAGCTTGTAAAAAAACAAATTACCCAGCCTAGAGACACTAGTGTTAAAATACTTAAATGCCGCTTTTCTCATTAAATTTTGGGGACATATTCTGTTAAGTTGCGAAAATTAACGTCGCACTTCATCTAATAAGGCGGGGAAATGAAAATTATGTAAGTATAACCTTTCCCCCGAACAAAAATCAAACCCACAACCGTCGTGTTTACCGTCTGATGTGTGTCCACTATACCAAGAGAATATTAATTTAAGTAATGGTGATATATAATACCTTAGCATATAATTAATATCTTTAGCATATTTTATTTTTCCTTCCAGCGAATAAACCACGTTCCGGAGACACGTGTTGAGGAAAAACTAAATATGCTTTAATTACGTCTTAACATAAAATGTAAATATGCCATTTTGAAAAACGTTTATTATCGTTGTTATTTATCTTTGTTTTTTAACGTCACACAACGAGTTAGCTTCACGCCGTATCCCGCACAGAGCAGGGTAGGCAGAGGGAACTTAGTGTCAGGACACTCCATCCCCCGCTTTTCGCCGAACTTTGCGTGTTGAGTGGGGGAACTCAACTCGACACCAGAGCGAAGAAGTGGAGATCGAACCCACAATCATCGCGTTACAGTCACATCCTTGTGCCGCTGTGCCACGATGGCTTATCACATTTCATTTTTTCAATTCCGTTCCCCAAATCTTCACGTAGATAGATTGTTTCATTGTACATGTGATAGTTGTAGGTTCGATTTCTATTAAGTGGAATTAATTATTATTTTCATTTATTCCCTTCGGTAACTGAAAAAAGCGCGGCGTTGAACTCTATCATTTAACACACAACGTCTCGAGTATTCTGCGTAAAGTGGGGACGTACTCGTGTCTTAATGGGATCTGAGTGTCTTAACACAAGGTTTCCAGGTTCCTTCTGCCTATTCTGGTATGTGTAGAATACATCTTGAAGCTAAATAAAAAAATACTATTTTTTGCTGTTACAGACAGCGTGACGCTATTTAACACGTAATGTCACGAAAATAGAGCGAAAACCTAGGTCTCCAGGTTTCCTTTGCCTACCCTATTATATGCGTGATACAGCGTGAAGCTAAAAAAAAAACTGGCAAGCTCGAGTCTGGCTCGCCAATCGAGGGTTCCATACAAAAATTGGAGGTCTCGAACTTTTCCTGATATTCAGGCTTAGCTTAGCCAGAGCCATTTGATACTTCATTGAACTAGCGGCTTTAATATTAAATTTTGCTATCCTTTTAAGGCTGTTATTTATTAGGACCACACATGTATAGTTTTTAGATTTTTTTCTTAATTAGTACTACATGTAAATGCTAGGTGCCATATTTCATAATTATTGGTTAACTTTATTTATCCTATGAATTTTCATTCCCTTTATAGTGTCGATATAAAGGAGGATTAAAGAAAGACAGACAGTCTTACAAACACAAACGCTTGGAACAGAAAACACATGAAAATAGGGAAACCGAGAAGTGGAGTGTCTTAACACTTAGTTTCTTGTGCTACTATATGCGAAATATGTTGTGAAACTAAAATATATTAAGCAAAGTTTACTTAATGTATTGGAAGCTCTAGCTGAAGCAGTCAAGTATCAATAATAATATAATTAATTAACCATCTTGGACAACATTGCTATAGCATTACAGATTACAATCCATAAGCCTATAACACCTTAATAGATAGATAGATACCATAATAGATAGATATATGCAGGAAATACGTTCAAAATAAAAATAAATTTAAAAACTTATACTTAGGCCATAGGGAGTGGATATATAGGAGGATTTAATTATATGCATTACGGCGCCATGACGACGAGACTACGTATAGCTTTGAGTTTCGCCACTTGATGAACAATGTCTCGAATTTTGGGGGAAAAGAGGTCTTGGATAGACTAGTATATCTATCTAAACTGCTATGCGAGTACCCATGGCTTATAGTATATACTCGTAGATAAGTGAGTTAATAGAGACAGCCACGAATTGACATTCGATAGTGGAATATTTATTTTTTTCATTTTCGCTTTAGTAATACGCAGTGTTGAGTTCCGCCACTAAACATGCAATGCCTCTAGAATTTGACGAAAAGTGGAGAACGCAAATCTTTATGTGAATGAAGTATCTTAACACTAGGTTCCCAGGTTACCTCTGTCATCCCTGCTATGCGCAAAGCGTAAAGCTAACAGTTATAGTAAATTTGTGGTGAAAGTTAATGTCTCTTTTTTTACAGTATGGATATATAGAAAAGAAAGAAATAGTCTTAAAAAATGGTTTAGCAAGCATATAAGAATTTCGACGTAGTTTTATAAGAACGTATGACTTAGTGGACAGAGTACTTGGACGATTTCCAAGAGGAGCGAGCTCAAATCACGCTATGTTTAAATGTTACAACATCTAAACATACAACAAGTTTCTAAAAAAAATCCTGTTTAATTTGTTAACAGGTACATAGAACAAATTATTTTGACTTTAAATCGAACTGCTAACTATCTCATATACAATGAGAGAATAATTTTCTAATTTATTTGTAATCGTTATACATTTTTTGTGAAATTATAATGTTAGTACATTATACAACAAAAATCCATTAAATTTATTTTTTCATACAAAATCACAGAATTCAAAGCGTTTTTCAAAAGTTTTCTCTAAAAATAGAGTACATTTCATTCGAAATGCCTTCGAATGTAGTTCCAGAGTATACAACACTAACTTAAACGATGTTTTGCTATACATGCTCCAGTCGGGGTGAGAGTAAGACAAAGGTTTTTTTAATGAGAGATTCTGAATGGCCACACCTCGTCGCCGTGATTATGCAAATGGGGATGCCATATGAAATATTTTAATGGAAATCCCATATACTTACATAGATTACAGACACGCTTGTAGCGTGTGTCAGAATCGAGGTTATACAGAGCTTTAAGAATTTAATTACAAATAAAAGGAATAGCTATTTAAGGTTATTAAAGTAAGAGAAGTTATATAATTCATAAAATTATAATATTTATTAATAAAAAGGATAATACAACACGAGGTTATAAGAAAAGAGATTTATAGTTGTAACTATTTCATTATTTAGTTACTACCCACATTAGAAATTTAGATAGGTTTCTTAACTACACAAGTATTTACATTATATTAAAATTTACTAACGTTAATTTACAATATATTTATTTATCTAGCAAATAGCAACATATAATAACCCTATTTTAATAAAAATAACAGTTTGATACTTAACTTTATTATGGCTGACCACAAGCGGAAAAG
>DWGR01002269.1:0-14030 GCA_018247715.1 Heliconius burneyi
TAACCTCGGCGTAGTGTATCATTCTGTGATATTACAAAATGTATCTCTCGGCCTACAAATATAAATAGAGCAATAAATTTACCACATATGCTTTCATATGTCTTTGGCATTATTATAACGATTCAGTATTTTATATAAAAGAAAGAATGTTATCCAAGGACAGACAGTTTTGTATATTGATCTATTATGTTGATGGATATTCGTATCTATTTAGGAAAGGAAAATATTTAAATTATTTAATAATTGCTAATGTAATTTGAACATAAAAGTTACTTTTAAAACGCCAAAGAAAAGAATAATGGTAAAACTAGGGGACTAGTGAAATATTTATTTATGTTACGTTTAATTTCCATTTCTTCGCCCTGGTGTAGAAGCAAAGCGCAGCGTTGAGTTCTGCCACTGAATACACAATGCCTCTAGATTTCAGCAGAAAGTGGGGAACAGAGTGTCTTAACGCTATGTTCCCTCTGCCTACCCTGCCGTGTGCGGGATGAAGCATGAAGCAATTTTTTTTATAATTGTATTTTAATTTATATTATATGTACTTATAATTCTATACTGTACATTTATATTATATACTTAATAATTGTAATGTAAATTACTTATGCCAACTATGTGCAAAGTAGGCGTCAGTAAATCCCCTAGTAGACATTTTTCTTATCTGTATAAACATCACGTATTTTCCGGAAAGAATTTATATTTCCGTCTATTCAAGATATTATACTACAGTTGTAGGTAACTTAAAACATTAAAGAAGAATATAAAATGGCTATCTTTAGATTAATTCACAGAAACAAGACTTTGCTTGGGAACTCTGGGCATAATTTATTTTATGTGAAAGAGTAAAGTATGGCGCTGAAGCCAAGAGCGTTAGTACGCATTAACGCGGTATAGCTCATGAAAAATCGCTTAGAAGAGAGGCCACCGAACCCAGTTTGTGAATAATATATCTTTTTTGTGTTCTTTCTTAAAAAGCGACAGTAGCACTTTAGTATGTATTTGATTTATACTGTGTTATCGCTTTGGTATATATAAATTATAAACCAAATTGAATATAAATATATGTAAATAAATTTTGTTAATTTTCAAAGATTTAATTTTCTTATTATATTACTTATTTATTTAGCTATATGAACGTTTAAATGAACTCATGTCCGACTTCATGCATACCTACGTAGTTGTTATTGTATAGAGGTCATGGTCTTGTAAACTGGTCTACTTTTTAGCACTTCTCCAGATGGAATCTTGCATTATCTTGAGGTAATAAATACTTATCCGCGCTCACACGCAAAGGTCTTAAGAAAAGACGTATGTATTTATAAATATATTACTTATTAAAAGTGAACGTCATAGCTTTATGTTTAAATTAAAACTTCTTTACAATTGCTGTGCAAACTGTAAAGAAGTTTTTTTGTATTTAATTTATAGTGAACTCTTAAGGGTAATTTGAAACAATAATTGCATGATTAATTCAAGAACCAATTGTGCACTATTGGCTTAAAATTAGTACGTTTTCATAAAATGTAATATTTTCATAATTGCCTTCAATAACTGTTATAAAGAGATAAAAAATAGCAATATTACAATGCTGCCTATGTACTAAATTTAAACGCAACATAACACATGTTAACGCCGCTTCTGGCCTACGTCTCAAGTGCTAAAATTTATATACCTAATCAGCAGCTTCACTTACTACTTTCTACTGCAAATGCAATTTATGTACTGTTTCTAACAGACACTGCTAGCATTTTGTATAAGACATTCGATTATTGGCATCTACGTATTTTCAACACCTATGATCTTGTCAGATCTGTATTTAATTGTTCTCTGTAATCTATAAATATAATTGTTATGAAATAAATAATAAATAAATTAGAAGCCAGTCGTGTAAACGTGACTGCGTGTGGATTCGAACCCCACACGAAGAATATTAGAATTTGATTGAAAATTGGGAACGTACTGTGTTAACATTAGGTTCCCTCTGCCTGCCCTGGTGTGTGCGGGATACAGCGTGCGTGAACCTGATGAACGTAATACATAAATACACGTATAATATCAAATAGATTAACATTTTAAATAAAAGTCCTTCATATATTGTAATCATTAGTGATGTAGAAGTCAGATTGTTTAAGAAGCGCCTTAAAATTGTACTTTTTTTTCGAAAATGATTAGCGAAAATATTTGCCCTATCATTATAGATATGTAATTTACATTTGTAAATATATGATAAGTATTGTATAAAATTAAATGAAATATTAACATTTTTAAAACTAGAAATGAGATAATAGAGAAAATTAGAAAAAATAGAGTAAGGAAATAAAAGACATAAAAGACCAATATGTCTGTAGAATTATCAGATTTAAATAATAAAAAAAATAATAATGTAATGTCATACAATAACCATAAATATGATTTTTTTTTAAATATAAAATTTATCGTTTTCAATTAGACTCTATAATATTTTTACAAATAAATACGGTCATTAGAATTGTTAACACGAAAATGTCTGGTATTAGACAACGACGTTGGAGATAATCGTACCTATACACGTCACGGTAAACACTTAACGCGTGTGATTAATTACTCCACGCGCTAGTTACTTGCCACTTCTGTGTTTGATTAATACACACTAAGATAATCTACCTGCAGTTTACGTGTAAATAATTTAACATGCTTATTGTTGTTACAATTACAATATTAAACAACAAAGGTTTCTAAAAATTACCGAGAAGTGGGAAACATTAGGTGTCTTACATTAGGTTTAATCTGCCAACCCGGGTGAGGCAAAAAAGGTGGTCTTTAGATACAATTACTCGGGATATTTTATCTTAAATATTCACATATTGCTTAACTTGTGCGTATATTATTAGATAAACCCTCAGCGAGAGTTAAAATATTATAATATGGTTGTTTGAATCTGAGATCTCATCTTTAAAAGCTACAATTGAACTCTTCGAAATATTGTGATCAGCGTTACACAAATGATTATAGCAGTGGTTCCCAACCTTTTTGAGTTCATGTACCACTTTTTCATTAAAAATCTTCAAATTGCCCCCTAAACATGTCAAAAATTCAAAATAGCCCCCTTACATACCAAAATCCTGCATTTTAACTAACTAAACAGCCAATCATATTAAAATTCTCAGTCTGAAAATTCCCAAATTGCCCCCCTAAATTCCCAAATTACCCCCTTGTGGGGCGTACGCCCCACGCTGGGAAACACTGGATTATAGGATACAATAAATATTCGACATTTTCAATAAAGCTTGGTGAGAGTATCTTCACTTCATTGCCAAAGGAGTGACAATGTTTCGATCTGATTGTCATATTTGTAACTAAGAAATTTAAAAAAAAAGGAAATATATTTTAGACATTGTAACATATTATGTATTTTAAAGTATGCCGCTGAAGTTTTCCACCCTAATAAAAGTTTTATATATATACTAAAAATATTTTGGACAAATATTATATGAAAAATAGTTTTAGCCGGATTTGCGTAATGCTTATCTTGTCACATAGCCTGGCAGTGGCAGCACGTTGGTTGCTGAGCATTAATTGCATTTTGGTGGGGACCTAGCGTGGTAGGGATGTCGTTCCACATTTTGGCACTAAAATACAACTGGCCGTAATTTGTTACGTGAGAATCCTTATCACAATTGAAAACTGCTACCATTGATATTCTATATAAAATATAGATAAAAAATCGTTTTAGCGATATCTTTTATATTTGAAGCCGTGGTAATGATGCAGGGACATAAGGGTAACGCGATGGTTGTGGGTTCGATCGCCACTCGAGGAAGTGAAATACTTATTTATGTTTATATTTCCATTTCTTAGCTCTGGTGTCGAGGCATTTACTTTAGTGAACTGGTGGTAAATTATTTGACGTTCAAAAAATTAATGTAACTTCTTATTTTGAATAAAAATATTTGAATTTGAATAAAGACGTTTCCACCATATAGCAAAACAAAGCGCGATTTCTTTAAAGAGGGCAAAAATTGGAGAACAAAGTGATTATAAATTGTAGAAATTACAAAATACTAATAGTTTTCAATTTTTTGTATAACAATTTTTGATCAAATTATTGATTTTAAAGTTTGATTTTAAATTTATTTCTGTCTGTTTAGTTAAGTAAAGTATAGGGGTGAAAATAAAAAACACATAGTGATCTTTTCTTATATAATACTGCTAAATAGGAAAAAAATCTGCATTATAATTGTTTAGATGACCATTACTCTACATTTATATTATTTAAAGAACAAGGACTCTAGAAATATCCGGTATCTCTCGAATTTCAATTTTTCTTCGATTCAATTGCTCAATAATTCTGTCTACTTCCACCCAAACAAATCCTAAACTTCTTGTAGCAATCGAAAAAGCAAACTTTGACAATGTTCATTTCAAACAGATTTTATCTATTTAAAATTAGCATTGTAAATGTTATTTATTACATACTATGTTCTATAATAAACTAGAATAATTTATAGTGGTTATTCGCGGCGCTGAGTTCTGCTACTCAACATGCAATGCCTTCAGAATTCGGCATAAAATGGGGAACAGAGTGTAGACTAGGTTCCCTCTGCCTACCCTCTGCTGCGTGCGGGATACAGCGTGAAGCTGATATAGTGGCTAATATAATAGTTGGCATACAAAATCTATTTTTACGTTTGATGATAATGGAATAGTTGAGTGCGAGTAAACAGTTAACTGGGTTTATATGTCCGAACAAAGGACCTCCTTTTAAATAATGGACTTCATTCAAAGTCGTGACAGCTAAACAATAACATAAATGGACTGTGGTTGAAATATCCATTGCCTTGATTTCGTTTTTTCTATAAATTGTCGAATCAAATTTTGGAAATTTATCAAATGTTAAAGTAATATATCACTTTTTTTCTATGTAATTGTGGGTAGGCATACAAATAAATAACCAAATCGTTATTAAAAGAACTCTTAATTTTTCGAAGCTCTTTTGAACTGCGATGGAGGCGTGTCTTTCATTGTGATCCTAAGATATATGTCTTATAACAATACAAGAATATAGTAATGTGTAATATATCGAATAAATATTTAACCTGGAACCTGGGAACCTAGTTCTAAGACGAGAGAGATCTGCCGATCTAGATATATTGCTTGTTGTGTCCGAACTCAATGCTACAATATATTTTTTTATTTTTTCTTAAAAGTTTTGTTTTTATTAAAAAGGCTGAAATATTAATAAATGAGTCAACGTTCCCCTTACCGCAGCTAAGGTAATTCAGATTAAAGATACGTTGTCTTTTAATTTGCTATTGTCTTATGCAAATCAGACCCTTTTTGCGGCTTAGTTAGACTCAATTACGATGACAAACGGGGGCATTTTCATCCAGTAGATTTCACTAAATTTGTATAATGTTTGAAGCTAAATGAACTCTTATAATTGTTGTAACTCTTATAACTTATAATTAAAAACCCATATATTATAATTATTATATTTACAGTTAATTATTTTCCAATTTTCTTTTATCAAATAGGTGTTCGACTTTATTGAAATTGGTTTAGAAACAAAGTAAGTATTCCATCTGGGTTTCATTCATAGAGCTTAAACCGAAGATATCAAGATTCTTTAGCTGCAGACTTCAAATAGCTTTATATTAAGTTTCGATTTCTCCTTTGGACTGAAGACATGATCCGAAATGATATGAGCATTTCTCGGTAAAAAAGATTGTTTCATATAAATAACTGCTTATTTCAAGAAAAAATAAAGTGTTTTAATGATGTATTTCAATTCTTTTTCTTTTTTATTTTTATCGTTCTTAATAGTTTTATTTTTCTGTTCCTTTTTCCTCATTCAAAAGTCTAAAGACGTATTTAAAAAAGAAACGTGGCTAAAACGTTGACGGTTGTGACACAGTTAATACTAGTACGGTAGTAATAGTAGAGAATACTTGGTTTTAGAGAACTTTTGTAAAACATTATGATTATGTTATTATTTATTATATGTTTTCTGTTTGTTGAACTATTTAGCCGATTGCGCGGTGCAAAGGAGGGTATTGTATATGTTTGTTTCTATGTGGCGTTGTAGATTTGATATCAATAGAGAACGAAAGTAATGCAGATTAGTAAATTAATAATTATGTAGAAAAAGTAGGCGAAGCCGCAAGTGGGACGCTGGTTAGGAATAAGTAGAAAGTCCTCTAAAGCGTCCTAATGGGCAGCAGTACTTTTTTGCCGACAAAGAATAGTCATATATTTGTTACAGAGGTGCAGGATAGATGTTGAGCCACATATTGTCTGGAAGTCATAAATAATTGTAAAAGATATAAATTTGCTGGTTTTAACCAGTGGACACTGTGAGTCGTATACAACTTAGATAATAACTAAAACTTAATTTAGTATTCGCGCACAATAGTAGTGATTATCGATAAGGGCAGTGTTCTATTTTTCTTATTATATATATTTTCAAAAACGAAAACTATAAGAAGAGAAAAGAAAACAGAAGCGATGCCACTAGCTTAGTTTAGCGTGACTAAGAAACTTACAGTGGAATGGAAGCTTAATCACGTCCCGTCGTGGGCGGAGATAAATATAAATTCATCTAGAAACGTGCTCTTTACTACGAATGTGAACCACAGTAAGCAAAGTCAAAGATTTGTTCAATGGACGTCCGAATTGAAAATTAATAAAATATATTAAAAAATCTTTTTAAGGTTGTTATTCAAAAGGTAAGAAATTTATGAAATTGCATAAGTCTGTATCGAGCAAAAAATATATATATAGTTCTATTTCTCCGTTTTATATATGAGCTTTTGCAATTTAATACTTTAATTTTAGTACAACTTACCTTTTAAATAAAAGTTTGTTTTTAAAAAGGTTTTTCTATTTAATATTTTATTTTTAACTGTTTAATTTCCTTTTGATCGTCTCATTTCTATTAATGCATAATTATTGCAAAGTGTTTTCCCGGTCAATTTCCATCTTCAGCTTGATATTATTTACTACTAAAGAGTTCAAACACGACCTGTTTAATATTCCTTTCAAAAATAACTAGCTGCCTGCCTTTCGGCTCCATCTTCAGAGTCTAGATTTTTATGGTGTATTGTATATTACAAATCAAGCTATTACATTTTAATATCCATATTAGGGAGGTTGCGCAAAAAAGTTCTAATCCGCCATTTTTCCAGGGCAGTAATTTTGAGTTAGTTATTAAATATCATTTCAATGTAAAGAGAACTGAAGTCGTAATCCAAATTTCAGACGAGTGGGACACTGGGCAAGCTCAATTTGAACCATTTGGTTAAATTGAGGTTGCAAGATTCCCCAAATACTAACACGGCAAGTTAAATGGAAGCTTACAAGCTTTCATTGAAAAGGCTTAAAAGTAAAAATTAAAAAAAAAAACAGGACTCCAAAAAAGGTGAGGTGATTGAAATAAATAATATGTATGTCAAGCAGACATACATATTATGTACTTCACTAACTAACTTTTCATAATGCTTAGAGCTGTGGTCAAGATAGGACATAGTGTCTCTCTTTCTTTCATTCATTCTCGTCATTCTTTCTTTAATAACGTTTTACAACATTTTGATATGATAGTGATTCATGTTATTATTCATAACTAGTGTCGATGTCACTTTTTCGAAAATAAATTTGTGCGGCGCTAGATGCCACTTTAAGAGATTGTGTTTGTTCTTAAACTATTTTTTTGTTGCTTTTTTGATTTAAATTTATTTTGACTGTAAACTTTTTTGCGCGATTCTTTTTTTTATCCTACGGGTTAAAATTGTTAACGTTAAAATAGTTTCATTTAAAGCTTAACTTAATTTAATGCAACATCACTAACATTAAAATTATACATTTATCTTACAAAGTTCAAGTTCGTTTGAAGGCAAACATTTAAAATGACCTTGTAATTTATAAGACATAAGGCGAGCGATTGCAAAGGCGAAGAGGTCGAATCTCTGAAGCCCGGATTAGCGACAAACGAAGAAAAAGAGAGGCTTGAAATAAGTCGTGATCCACAAGACGTGACCTAAATTTTCTTTTTAAGGATCGACGATTTGATATCATCGTGAAAACAATTTAATTTAAATTTGCGATTCGTATCTAAGTTAGAGTTGGGGGTTGCGTTCACTTTAACGCCTACTTGTTTTATAAAAGCAATAACTAAGTCATTTGACTTCTGAATGTCAAATCTTAGTTTTAAAGCAAAGAGAGTTAAGTGATTAAGTATTTTTCAAATAAGTTATTGACTTGAATGTTATCAGTAAGAAATTATTTTATTATTTACCGTCAAAAACAAAGTAATATTCTTCTTTTAATTTGATTATATATAATCAATAAGTTGTAAATCTAATAAAGTTAAAATCACTTATCCAATAGTTGGCATACGTGTAATTTAATTCACAACAGCGCAAATTGTGTATACATTTATGATAATGTTCGACGGCTAGGCTACATATAATGTTATGTAATTACTTTTTATTCGATATTGTGGAGTACCCGCAATTTTTGCGTTCATTAGGTTAATTTTATTATTTTCATATATAATATGAATATTTACACTTGAAAATAATTATCATTATTTAAATTTTCATGACCTTATAAAGGTAAAAGACGTGTGGGTACTATTTCAACCTCATTTATTTTAAGTAATGATGGTAAACAAAATACTTACTGAGAATTTATACAACGAGTTTTTTCTTTATACAGGATGGAAGCGTCTGCGTTCCTTTTACGGAAACAGTATGTAGAGGTAAAATATTTTACATCCATAACTAAAGAAATTAATCAAAATACCTCATAGATAGATTAGACGTAGGATTTATTTTTTATTTCACGATGTTTATCCATATATGTTTTTCATATTTAAAATTTAATAGTAATGCTGAAACAGAGTTCTCCCTTCTTCCTCCTTCTATTTCTTATTATTTGAGCGAGCGTTGATTTAAATATTTAAATCAACGTTACTATAAAGTTTAGAGTAATCAAAAGTCCTTCCTTCTTTTCTTTTCTCAGTTTACTTTCGGCTAAACACCTTTAAAAAGCACGAAATGAAATGAAACTATATATGAAAGCAACAGCTAAAAAAAAACAAATAAAACACATATTCATAGCAAATAATTAAAATAATGTTAACATGGTGGCGCGAAATTGGTACACTTGCTGCAGATATGGATCCCACATACCCTTTTCAACTTTGTGTTCATATAACTCCCACAGCGGCTCTTGCACGACTAATGTTTTACCTGCAACAAATATAACAACTCAACAACTACTGCTTCTTACTAAATAAAATGTGACGGGTCTAACGGAGCAAACACAGAGTTAAAATATTTTTCAAGTAAGGAGAAATGTTTAACTAAACTATTATTTATAGCATTAAAAACATATAATCCATAGCTATAAAAGCAACGTTTCATACATTATTATGTTTCTCTTTCTTAATTTTCAGGTTCAAAAGAACAGGTATGAAAGGAGAAGGCTTGCGTGTAGACACAGGTCCAACACGTAGAGGGGCCTCTCTCTTTAGAGAATAGACAAATGTTTTACTGTGACTCATCATGCGGGAGCCATCCCTGGGTAACCACAGGTAATTGTCCAGAGATGGTCCCCTGTTAATGCCTAGGAACTATGGAAAATGTTCCTAGGCAGGCTATTGGGCTATTGAATGAGACCAACGGATGTCCACCTTTACAATAGTCTTAAATTGCTCTTGCACTCAGCTCTGCCGGCATTTAATGCAAGCCAGAGGCGAGGGATATATTACGATTCCCCGAAGGACTCAGGTCCGTGGGGTCGCCACTCAACAGTCCAACAGCTCGCCACAAGCTGCCCTGCAAGTTTATTATTATTATATTATAGTTTCACGCAGTATCCCGCACATAAACCTAGTGTTAAGACACTCCGTCCTCATTAAGACACTTGCGTTCCCACCTATTTCTGTCCATCTAATTCTGGAGGCATAGCTTGTTGAGTGCCAACACTCTACACCGCTACTTCCTTGACACCAGAGCAAAAAAATTAAAATATTATACAGGGTGGAATTGAACGCACCACTTTAAATAAAACCACAGTTTTAACTACTCTATAAAAGCCTAATATAATTCAGAAAAAAAAATTATTCCCAAAAATGAAAAAGTTATTTTTTCAAACAAAATAAATAATAAAATAATCGTTTTAAAAAAAAACACCATTTGTAAACTGTAATATTATCACTCACACACTTACCTGTCAAAGCGGCAACGTCGCACACGCTTCATTCAAGTATTTTTGTAGTAGTATGTGTATGTGTGCGTGACACGAAATACAGGTATGGAAAAAAATCGTGAAATGATAAAAAAATCCTACGTCCAAACTGTTGAGGCATCTTGATAATTTTTTTTAGCTCCGGGTTTGAATTATTTTACCCTATATGCAGTTTCAGTAAAAGAAGCGCTGCCTCTTCCACCCTGTATATTTCATTTCCTCAATCCAATAAACTCAGCAGCTTTATAATATTAGTATAGATACTGCAATTATGTACGTAAGTACATAATAAGACACTTTTGTGCCACACTTTCCATTGAATTTCGGAGGCATTGCGTGTTGAGTGGTGAAACTCAACGCCGCGATCTGCCTCGTTACCAGAGTGAGAAAATAAAAATATTTAATTTAAACGAGTGGGAATTGGACCCACACCCTGTTGACTTCACAGTCGCAAGTTTCTGCCCCTGCTCAACGAATGGCTTCAAATTATTATATTATTACACGTATGAACAAGCAAATCTCATCCTATTATCGTTATTGGTGAGATTAATTATTTGCTGATGAATGTTTTACTGGTGCTTTTATTCTATGTAGAAGTATGTAATAAACCATGTACTTATAAGTATGTGGGATTTCCTTCCACGCACGACGCAACTGTGGAATGTCCTACCGCCAGTGTGTGGGTACGTAAGCTATACCCATAATATTGGTCAATTAAGCTTGCTTAAAATCCTTGCTTTAACATATTTCTTAATTTCTTGGATTAACGCTTAATTTTGAAATAAATGTTACTTAAATATTTATTCAAATAAATCTTTGGCCCTATTGTCATCTAGATTAATATAATGACAATCAATACTTTACATATGTCGCTTATTTTTTTCGTCAAAAGCATGCATTTTGCATCAAAACACGTGTACAGTTTTGGTAATAGAACCAAAACGGTGTGTCATGTCAACACACCGTTCCTTACTTTAAAATGTACGAGGAAGCCTTGAAAGTTTAGCTCTGTTGGGCTACTAAATGATAGCTCGGTTGACTGTTTATCCTTTGGGAGGTACGCTGTTTGATTTTGGAAACTGTCGACACTCCTTTAGCTTACGTAGCTCTAGGGACCGGTACCGTTTCTTTACCTTTATCTCTACCGAGCCACTAAGTTGATATGCTAACATTATTATAGATTTAAATTTGTTGAATTTCAAAGCATGCATGTCAGTAAGAATTTATAATATAAATTAAGAGAAAAAAATCCAACTACTTGCCAGAAAACATATTCTGGGAAAAACACAGGATGGTATTAAATCAATACCAAAAACAGAAGTCCACCAGAGCTCGAGCCAAGTTTTAAAATTCACAAACTATTAGAAATCAAATCCTGATAAATTGTTGTGATGTCACGTAAGAAAAAAAAATCTCGGTCTGTCTAGAACTATCAGTTCATTTCCAAATTTAGTTGAGTAGAGAAAGAGAGGAGCTAGAGATTGTAATTCAAGTGTAAACTTAAGGGGCCCTTTTAGAAATGTGCCAAATTTAATTTGACCCCTTAAATTTAATTTAAATACCCTTGCATTGCAAGTCCCAGGTCCTGTTCGGAACTATTAACCCTGTGGGGCGATGGGCTGACAATTGCACGGTGAATCCCTGGAATCCTAAACAGCTTTTGTCTTGTCTGTACAGTTATCGAAAAATCATGATCTTTATTGAATATTAATAAAGTAATATTTGTCATTTAGCTTAAGTTGTAGTTGTGGTAAAATATTTTATTCCTATTCCTGAAATGCTTAATATGATTTTCTACCAAGACAAATATAAATCCACCACCACAATACCAGATCTGTACAGAGGTGTAAAATTTGTCCTACAAAGAAATACCGCATGACTAAATACGTTTGCTACCAGTGCAACTGCTATCTATCATATGTAGGGGAGGGGACATAACATTTTTGTTACTAAAAACTGCACAAGATCTCAAGATAATAATATTATTTTATTAATTTTATGATACAGTATAATTATTATTACGTTTTCATGTTTAGTCTTTTAGAAGAATAAATTCTCTATGTTGTTTTTATTTTAATATTTTTAACAAAAGAGTGATTTTCAAGTGTCTTAACCAATAAATATAAGTTTAAATTGTTAATTTTGTTAATTTCATATATAAATATTAATAACCAATTATTTTTATTATTAATTAAGTTCAAAATTGAGATAAACATGCGTTTACTACTCAAGAAAATTATACTAAGAAATGAATGTGTATTAAAACCACACAATCACTATCTGGGTATACGACACCCACCTAGCGCTTTATGGTCTAATTTTAACCTTGCGCTACTGGGGTTAACGTATATTTTGTACTTATTATTTCTCTATAAAAATGAAACGTTATCTCTACACGAAAGCAAAATTAAAATGTATATCTCCCTGTCTGCCTACCTGTCTTTGTTTGTCCGAACTAATCTCAAAAAACGAGTTTCAGAGAGGGGGTGATGGGCTACGGAGCAAATTTTCAAGCGAAATTGGGGTTACGGTTGTGGCGCCCGAAGACTACCTATGGAAGAACTAAATATTTATCCATCAAGTATGATTTATTTTATCAAATAAAATCTTGAAAGATTTAAATTATATATTTTTTTTACAGTGTAGATAACGATACTAAAATATTCAACCATTTTTCCCAATGAAATAAATATTATTTAAGTGTATTTAGCTTATAGTTCAAACGGGCGAAGCCGCGCGGGGGCCGCTAGCTATTTAGTATAAATCATTAAATGACAAGTGCCTAAAGATACTTGATTAAAGCCACAAATTAAATCACTGACTACTAGCAGTGACGCAATGTAAAATGCAAAGCTATAACGCTAAAAGCGGTGAGCGTGGAATATAACAGAAAATTACTACATTTTAATTGAAACCAGACGGTAAATGGTTATATATAAGCGATTAAAATTTGCTACGGGAAAAGCGAAATTGCAAACATGGTAAGTGATGTTCCGATTATATGAAACGATTTCACGCCGCCAGGCAATGTGGTCCATTAGTGTCGAACAAAACGCTAAAAACCATTAACTTGGAATTTTATTAGGGACAAAGAGTTTTTATGCAACAATATTAGTGAAACTGCGTCAATACACTGTAAGAATATTCTTCTATACTTTTGAACTTTTCACAAGTGTTGTTCCAGTTGTCATTTATCGACTGAACGAACATGAAGTGTTTTACAGTGTATGTAAGTAATATTTCAGTAATGCTACCTCAATAACTTTTACACCCCTTAAATGGTTCCTCTTGTGAGTATAATCTTTTCTTATTTCTTACTAAACGGATATTGAAAAAAATTTATGGCCCTTCTTATCGGAAACTCTTTCAAAGTGCTCTATTTTGCCTTTCGCAATGACGCCAATTTAAGGTGAATGAACAAGCGAAATCTCTCTACACGAAAGAGGCGGCGCTGAAGAGGTGATGAGTTTATACAGTGCCATTTAGTCAACGGGGCACCTTTGAACCGAGAAATTGGCATCATAAGTACCTTAAAGCTCTCCTTAAAGAAGCAAGTGTATTTGTTAATTTAGTTATAATATGTACAATAAGTACATTTATTACATCGGTATATAAATACATCTATAATGCTGAAGGCAGTCGTGGCGCAGCGGTACAAGCATGTGACTGTAAACGCGACAGGTTGTGGGTTCCATCCCCACTCCAGGATATGAAATATTTAATATTTTCATTTCTTAGCTCTCGTGTTAGGGCAAAGCGCAACGTTGAGTTCTGTCACTTAACAATTAATGCCTCCAGAATTT
>DWGR01002270.1:0-14029 GCA_018247715.1 Heliconius burneyi
CGTTAGTGCACGCTATCAGATTGATATCAGAGACTTTCTGCTGGCGTCAGATTTATTTAAATGCAATTTCTTTTCATTCGGCTCATAAATAAATAAGTTATATTAATTTATTTACCCATGCGAAATCGCAGGGATTTCTAGTAATTAATAAATCTAAGACTTATTTGGAGTCTTAATCTTAATTAGTCACCATTACTGACAAAGTACTTATTTGAAAAGGAAGTTTAACTTCAAAACGACTAGAAACGTTGACGGAAATGGGGAAATGTCTCTCATAAGCCATTCATCTGTCATCTGTAGACTACCATATAGCTGACGCGTTTCAAACACGTGTTAGGGTTCTCATAGGGTTGCGATAAAAAACAGCTTAAAAATATCCAACGCTTATTTATTTATCGGTTACAAGTGGTTAGTTCACAGTTTTAATTTTTTTATTACATCGAGGCCGTGGTGGCCCAGCGGCACATGGGTGCCACTCAACACGTAATGCCTCCAGTATCCGGCAGAAAGTGGGGAATGGAATGTCTTAACACTAGGTTCCTTCAGCCTGCTCTGCTGTGGGCGGAATACAGCGTGAAGCTGATTTATTTATTTTATTTATTACATAGACTTATTTAGAACAGTGAAAAAGAGCTTTTTTTATTGGTGTTTTTTGTATCTTTTTGGATCATATTTTGTATGGCTGTTTACATGTCTAGTAACACTCTTGCTTGTATTATATTCCTTGGGTAACTTATGCTATTATTATTTATAATACATATCATTAGGCAGATTTGAATGCATATGCGAAGTAACATTATACAATAAAGGAGATTGATCTCTTACAAAATTACCATTTCCCGGCTGCCATTCATATTTCGAGACGTCGCCTGTTTAGTAGAGAAACTCAACGCTGCGCTTTGTCTTGTTACCAGAGCATGGAAATGAAACTGGAATGGAATGAGTCGAATCCACAACCTTCGTGTTTACGACTAGACTATGCTTTTTATTTTTTGATGTGTCTTAAATATATAAATTTCAATTCATAACATTATTTTAGTATAAATAAACTAAAGTACAAGCAGATACATAAACTACCATAAAATATTGTTCACTTCAATATTCAATTGGAAGTCACGATCTATTTTACATAATAATTTGTGCGCGTAACCTGCGGGTCAATTGATTGAGCAACCAACTTGGTTTATAGCTTTAGGTTAATCATATGAGATTGGGGCTTATAAGGATTTTATTGGTTATAAGTGGATTTAAAAAACCACGAACACCAAGATGGCGTTTTCAGTTCTATAACGTCCAAGGGAATCATTTAAATTTCAATTATATCCCTACAGTACACGAAATTGAAAAACAAAATGATCAATAGTTTTTTTTCTTCCGAAGGTAAGAAATAGTATGCAAGGTTTCTAGTTAATTCATTCGAGGTAATTTATTACCTTACCTGGGAGGTAGGTTATTATTTCGAGAAACAAAGAAAATATATGTTTTAGTTTATCCCAATCAAAATTTTTGAATGAGATTTGATAATTATTTTCTTGTTAAAAATTACTAAAGATACGATTGACAACATCTTTAATAAGAGAATTTACTGCATTAATAACAATAAAGAAAAAAGAATAGTTGTCGATGACAAATATGTTAACTAGAATTTATAACTATTACGTATAGATAGATATTGTCTAATATTGAGTGCGTAACGTCTTAGTGATATAACGATTATTTGTATATTCATAGTTATGTAGTTTTTAAAAAAAATCGAGGCTAGTGGTGGAGGAGGGCCCACGCGTGCTGCTGTTAGCGCGACTTGTTGCGGGTTCGATCTCACTCGAGGATATGATTTTTTAAATATTTTAATTTCCTCGCTCTGCTAATAAGGCAAAGCGCGGCGTTGATTACCGCCACTAAATGCCTCCAGAATTTGACAGAAATTGGGGATCGGAAGTATCGTAATGGGATCGTAGTGTCTTTAGATTCTTAAGATTCCAAGATTCCCTCCGCCTTCCCTGCTATGTGCGGGATACAGCGTGAAGCAAAAATGATTAATTTTTCATATATGAAATGTTTAACATGATGTCACTTTTGGGACTATCCAACCTAAAAAAATGTTTTAAATTCTAACCTGTAGATACTGAGATTAACGCTTTCAACATTTTTATTGTATTTATATAAAATTTACTTGATATCAATATAAAAAAAATCATAAAAAGTTATAAAGTAGCTTGAATATTTTAGTTTCAGATTCTGAACAAATGCATATTGTAATGTAATGAAATCATCTCCATAAGAGGAGTAACCTACTCGTGACTCAGCGATTGAAATGATTGAAACTACTTATACTCGTAAGTTGTAGTTAGTCGTTTACGTGTACGTAACTCGGCTTTTTTTAGGTACGGCAGAGGGTACTCTGCCCCTGAGAAATTGCAAGCACTAAGAGGCTGCTTGAGAGGAAGCGATCCCTGCGTGACTCGAACCTAGGCTTACGAACTTTGATCGGGCTAGGAAACTAAACGTAACGTGTTCTGTACCACATACAATGTTTTGGTTTAAGGTAGAAAGAGGAGAATTGAATGTCTTGTACATTAAACTGTTTTGATATACCGAAAGCCAACCGCTGACTACAGACCTACGAGGTAGTCAATTCGTATGAATGATTTTTTGCAGCGTTAAGATGAGGAAAAATTATGTATTTAAAATAAATAAGCTAGTGTCGATTAGCTAGTGCCCCTACCATTATTTAGGTCGTAATTTATTATATAATTTTGTAATATATATGTATGATCTTTGACTTTTCAAGCAATAAGAAAATTAAATATGTAAGTTTGATGAAAAGTTTATAAATTATATTCATAAAAAACGTTGCGGGTTCTACTCCCGCCCAGAACAGCTGTCAGCATGATAAGTTTCATTTTATTAATTCTATAAAAGTCTTTTAATTAATTTATCGATGTAAGTATATATTCAAAATGTATATGTGCATTGTATAAGGGTTCTCTAGTTTAGTGTGAACCGTGAATAAGCAACTGTTTGTGGACCTTCTAATAGATATTCCTATTTTGTATGAAATATCAATTCTAATTTTATATATAGTATAGCTTTGACCACAGTAATTCTTATTTTTTTACATCAGCTTCACGCTGTATCCCGCATGGAACAGGATAGGCAGAGGGAACTTAGTGTTAAAACACTCCGTCGTCCCCACTTTCGGCTGAATTCTGAAGGCATTGCGTGTTGAGTGACAGAACTAAACTCCGCGCTTTGCCTCGACACCTGAGCGAAGAAATGGAAAATATAAACGTAAATAAATATTTCACTTAGTTAGTGGGGATCGAACCCACAACCGTCGCATACAGTCACACCCTTTTGAGCCTCTGCGCCACGGCAGCCTCATTTTTTACTTTTTAAATATTTTGTTTTCTAGATCAAAGAATACTTACCATTTTCTATTATAATACTTTAAAAAATCGTGACAAAAAATATATACTGAAAAAACATACACTGGCACCTAAAAGTTATGCGAGATTATGTCAGATAAAAACACTATCACATCAAGCGAGAGCAAATCAAGATATCGTGATAGAATGTGGATAAGTAACTAAACATACGTACAAATAATGTTATGTACACACGTAAACTAATGACACTAAAACATTCACCTACGCTGGTAATTTATATATTTTTTTCTATTAACTACAATGAAAAGATTTCTCCGAAAGAATCTTGGGGAGATGTTACTTTTGTATATTAAAACGTGTTTGTTTGACGGTCCGGTAGGCGTAACTCTAAAACTGTAGCCTTACTTTATTTCATTTGACATAAGAAATTTGGTTTTTATATAACAACTGTGTAATATCTATTTTAATTTATGTTTTAATATAATCAACCTGTTTACCATATGTATAAATATGAAAGTGAATACAAATTGCACAAAAATATTTGTAATACTTCTTAATTAACTTAGTGTAAATATCACCTTGAAAAAATGCATTTTTAACTGATAAATATATGTATAACCTTATTAGTAAAGTCGTTTTAATTAACGTTTAAATAAATAATAACTTACTGTTTTATCTTTTTTATGTTTTAGAAACAAAGAAATAAGATAGTAAAATATATAATTATTCACCTTTCAATTGTTCGTAGGTATCTCTAGCACATCCTTTTCGAATAATATAATAAATAAAAAGAAGGTCCGAATGAATATTTAAAACTTTCAGTCCAGTGAAAGTAGCATCGGCCTCCTTACACAAAACACAACACACACTCGACACAAGAACACAAATTTCGTTTCGTTAAATCACCGGTTAAATAATTAATTACAATTAAAATTGTCAATTATCATTAATACTGGTCGTCATGTATTACTCTGCTGGACAAAAATACGTCTACACAAACGCAATGCGCGTACGCAAGTGAGCGGCGTTATGAAAAGCAGCTGAGACGAATGTTGCCAGATATTTGGATTTGCCCGCACAAATGTTATAAATAACATAATACATCAGTAGAAGTAGTATTTATATAATTTTGTAAATATAAGACAGTTAAAATGAAATTATTTGAATATTATAAAAAAATATATGAATTTATAAATGCAGACCATTCGATCGTAAATATTTTAAAAATAAATATTTAATAAAAAGTAATTTGCATAATTTACGTAATAGTTGCTTTCTTTTTTAGTAATATATATGCATTTATTTAAAAAATTAACATTTTCGTAATAAATGTTTAGTGTAAAATGGTATTTTTGTCTTCTATTATGAACGACCGTAAATTTATCGAATTATTGATTAATTTGTCAAAAATATTCAACCTATACCTACCTATACCTATAACCTATATACCTATACCTATAAATATTCACCAAAAATATAAATATCAACATCAAAAATATTAAAATCTTTTTAATATTAATATTTAAATTATAAATACAATATAGTACGGAATCAATGTGTCATTTATATAGCAACATTGGCAGCACAGAATGCGCGGGCGCAGCGCGGCGTTGCCTCGGAATGCAATCTCCCTCGCTCTGTCGAACTTCAACTGTTTTCACTTCTTTCTTCTCGCTCGCACGCACTTATGAATGGCGTACTATAAGTTATAACTATAGTTGTCGGACCCTTTTGTAAAGGTTCTCTGTTTACCTCACAATATGTATTATGCAGTGAATGCTTAACGATGTTTGACCGGTGATCTCGCAAATATCAGTTAAAGGTTACATATATTTTTTAAAATAGATAACATACTGTAATAGAAAAAGCGAGTGGAGTGACTGATCTTTACGTTCAGCCTGACAAAAGTAATGTAGATATAGATGATACTTTAAAAAATTACATATTTTTATTTTATTTATTTGTAGAATATTTTTTTAATAATAAAAGAAGTATACATTTTTAATATGGGCAACTACTTCGACCACATATGCATACGCTGTCCAACGATTTCATTTTGTAACAAATAAAGCTGGAATTCAGCTAATAACACCCCAACAGCCATCTGTGTTAAAATACATCTTAAGAATGATGTATCTAGATAGGTACTAGTTTAAGCGGAACTGTTTTATCGAATAGTAATTATGTTCGTCGGTCACTGAAGATTGTATCTAAAACAGAAGTCACGTTTTTGTTTACCGTTATGTTGGGAGCGAGACATCTTAAGCTCATATCAATATTTGGTTTCTTTCTAGGGTATTTCGGGATATGTGATAATCGGATATATTATCGTATTTTACTCTTTACTACGGCCAAAATAGATTTAGGACATTTTATTTTCATGTATTTTAAGTAGTATTTGAGGTCACAATCATAATGTATCAATAGATGGCTGGCTTAAAAGAATTACCTCCTTTAACTCAAGTCTTATAACTTAAATTAATATCTACTTGGCAAAATCATATTTGCAGAATTTAAAAGTTTTTATGAATATTCGTTATATTCTTTCGAATGTATTCGTTTTTTTACATGTCACACTTTATTGATAATAGTTACTTTTTTGTTTTAAATCTTTGTTTTAGTAGAAAACCCTTTGTCGATTGCTTCGCAAATTTATGATGTACCTCAATAGCTTTAAATTTTGCTACTTTTTCCACATTTGCATAAATTTTTATAAAGAAAAACATTGTATATAAGTATTTTAACGCTTTCTTAAAATTACATTAAGAAAGCATTTCTTTCTTGACGTTAATTTATTTTGAAAGAGATATTTCTCAATTATAAATTGTGCTTCTTTCGCTTAAACGAACACTGATTTAAACAGCTCTTGAAGTCACAATGTGTTCAAAACTTGTCTGATTTCTCGTAAAGTTTTGGCTTACATTTTTTTTCAAGACATTTGATTCTACACTACGTTAGGTCTTTTGTCACAACATGAGAATAAAAGTATGCCGGGGAATGTTTGTCATACGTATTTATTAGTATAATATTCGTTTAATTACTAGTAAGAGTATATATAATTAACCCTATCCTATAATAACACTGATACTAAGCTATCAGTTATGTACAAGTTTTAACCAGTGTTAAAATACTCCTTTATTTGCTTTCGAAATCCAGTCACTACGTATTTAGTACTAGGGACTAAGATCAGAGCGAGGAAATGAAATTAATTAATCCCAAGTAGGTATCGAACTCACAATCACCGCGTTTACTGCCAGACTATCCCACTGCGCCACGGTACCCTCGAATATTTCTTACAACTAATTATTTTAACTAAGTACTTGCAAATTAAAGCACTAGTTGCAAAATCTCCGATTGCTCCTAACTCAGAGCATTGTTCTTCCACATCTGTGTAGCAACTTCCTTCGCGCTGACATGTGATCACCATCGGGTGAACCATTAAGCTGGAATGACTTATTGTTTTTTTTTTATTTAAATACAAATGGTAAAATGGGCATGTTTGTTGGTTTTTTTTTGTTATGGGGCATGTCACGATCCTTTGACGAAATTCTTATACGCTTGCTACATTTTTTTTTGCTTCATGCTGCCCCGCATATAGCAGGTTAGGCAGAGGGAAAGTGTTAAGACACTCCGTTCCCCAGTTTTCATTGAAATTTGTGAGGTATTGCTTATTGGGTGACGGAACTCAGCGCCGCGAGAAATGAAAATATGCCCGAGTGGGCATTGAATCTAAAAGAGTTGCGTTTTTAGCATTAAAATCAACTGTTATTTAGAGCTTTTTATAAATAATCGTTGCCCAAACATATTTCCCAAGAATTAGACGAAAACCGGGAGAATTAAGAATATATTGTGTTACAAAAATTTTGCTTTTCAAAGTCATAAAATATACCTTCTACTTAATATAACTTAAAAGCATTTTCGTTTTAGTATCTATTAACTTTCAATTTTAAGAAAATCTCTTTAAAGGCCCGTTAAATAATGTTTACAACTTTGTTTGTATTTTATGAACATTAGAAACTGTTAGATATTTAATAACGCGGTCACGTAAGAATATTCTACTTTAGATTTTTTTCATGTGTGCAGCTTCATGTTTCGCAAATCATTAATTCTGATTTATTGGTTACTTGCAAATTATTTATGATATTATAGCGCATTTTTAAAATATCTGACTGTTGACGTAATAGTAGTAGCTTCGATTCTTGCTCGGGGAAAATAGTAGTAAATATTCTTTTTTTTAGTTTCATAAACGGAGAACGGAGCGTCTCTATATTAGCTTCTTTCTGTTTTCCTGCTATTCCGGAAAAAGCGTTTGCTTATTTTTTCTATAAGAGACAAATTGTGTATTATAGAAAAACCCGTATTAAATGGATAGATAGTAAAAAATAGAGTGACTTAACTCCAGGTTGTCTTTGCCTACCCTGTAAAAAATAAATATATAAGTACATATGTAAAATGAGGTGGCGTATTTCATAAGTTAACGCTTACTCATTTCAGTGCGTGTCGAGTTTCGCCGAATATTTGTACAGCTTTCGACGAACGGATTTAAAATCTGACACCAAACGGCTCCATGTCGATATGTCGAATCCCGGATAGTAATGATGGGTTCTGTAATATTTGTATTTCCACCTAGGTTACTTTTAAAACATATGTTGTATAGAACATTTTGGTATATAATGAGATTAAACGTACGAAAGCCCGAGACCTCCAATTTTTGTACCGATACCTCTGTGGGTCAGCCTGACTCGCACTTGCACGGTTTTTTTCTTTTTTTCTTTCTATTCTGTGTTTCTTCTCTAACAAAAAATATTTTGTTTGACAACTTTGTATACGTTTTTCACCCTTTTTTATAAGGAATTCCAAAAATGATTATTGAGTATAGTAGTGGCGTATAAGTATCACTGATACATGGAAAGAAATTAAAAATCTAAGAAATATTATGAATCGACTGCTACTAGATGTTTACTCATCGTGCAAGCTGACGCCTTCTTGACGTATCTACTTATTTCACTTCATTATTTTTCAATATTATGCGGAAGAATAATAATAAGAAGATTTAATATTAGATTTTACTTTCGGACTTACTCAATAAATGGACTTTCAAAAATAAAAAGATTTTTTTCACATTTTCACAAATGTCACAGAAGTGCGTAATTACCAAAACGCACACGTCAGCAAAAATACAATATAAAAATTCTGCGCTTATCTCAAGATTTTTTTGCTTGAATAAAAACAAAAAATATCTCCCTTCACCATGTTTTTGCCCAATTTCGATATAATATCCCAGTCACATTATTAATAATAACAGTAACATTTATCACTTCAATAGCCACTTATAACATTAGCTGGACACTCATAAAACTTCAATTATCATCAGTGGGTTAAAAGCAATTTGTGTGTGCGGGTCCCTTCGCTCTACAAATTAGACAATTGAACGACGTGAATGACCTTTACATAGCTATGTTCTGAGAAGTTCGTCTGGTCTTTTGCAGTCATTATTAAAAGCTTCTGACATGCAAAAGTTTCTTTTTTAATTTAGGGTTATTTTTTTGTTCTTTTAAGAGAGTAAGCTTACATGTGGCTTCGTCTGTTTGTTCAAAAGGAAATAACTGACAGTTGTGTATGATACTCTTGGAGACTCTTAGATTTAAGCAATATATATTATATAACTTATAGCCCTCCCCGATAAATTAGGGGGCATTGCGTATTAAGTGACGGTTACCAGAGCGAAGAAATGAAGATATTAAAACTTCATACTCCAAAATAGGAATCGAACTCACAACTTGTCACGCCTACAGTAGCACGCCTTTACCCATTCTCCACGACATTTCTCAATGTCACTTTTTAATGATTTAAAAATAATTTTTAATGATATAAATATAGATAAAAAATAAGTATATATATTAAACATTTTTCTTAAATACATGATTTCTACCATTAAATAATAATTAAGGTTAATTGGCATATATCCAAAGGAATTAACTAGCCTCGATTTTCTTCACGTGATTTTCGCCTATAATTAAGAGTTACAGTAAAGTAATGATTTTTACCGTTAATCATAATAGCGACACCTAGTTTTATGCACTATCAGCCACTCAGAGATGCCAATTAACGTTTAACTAAAAAAATAATTTACGTCTATCGCCTAACGATTATGTATAATATTATTAAATAACTTACAAGCTTGTCAATATCCGAATTTTAGTCGCAATTCATAGTCACATACATATGATAATTTTTAACTATATATATAATAAAACAGTAAAAATATTTTGTCTGTCCTTTTAATATTTTTGACTGAAATCGATATAGGAACACTTAAAAAGAATAATAGTCAGCAAAAATATATATATATTTTTAATTTCTTGTCTGCCTGTCTGTATGTATGGTCACGCTAATCTTCAAAACTATTGAATTTCATCAAAATCGGTTCATTTAAAAAATTTATCGGTCGGTGATTTGAATGAACTCAAGGCATGCCTTGAGTTTGCCTGCAAATCTATCTATATATTTCGTAGGAACTATATTTATGCGCAGCGGTACAAGGGTGTGACTTTAACGCGATGATTGTGCGTTTGATCATCAGTTGAAGAAATGAAATATTTATTTACATTTATATTTTCATTTCTTCGCTCTGGTGTCGAGGCAAAGATCAGCGTTGAGTTCTGCCACTCATCTCGCAATGCTTCCAGAATTTGGCAGAATGTGGGGAGCCGAGTGTCTTAATACTAGGTTCCCTCTGCCTACCCGGCTGTGATAGCGGGATACAGCGTGAAGCTAACACGCTATTATATACATATGACTTATATGTTACCATATTTCTAAATAACATGAAGAAACACATACATAAATCACAAAAAAACACTAGCCTAGCTGTTAGCTCATTTATTTCGCGCACGAAGTGTTTTTCTATGTAGGTCATGTTTAAAGCGACCGTTAAGCCGCAAAATGTGTGTTTTTATAACCGCGATATAATTAGGAACAATCTAGTACTACTTTTCTTCTTTTTAGGGTTCCGTAGCTCAAAAGATAAAATGGAAACCTTAACCTTAAACGATCAATTTGTTGTTCGTTTGTCAAGACTATTCATCTCAAATATCCAGGTTAATAATACCTTAGAAATATACATCTGGAAAGATAAACTTATAAGTCAAGATGTATAAGAAAATTATATATTATAGGTTTATTGAAAAAAATCATCGCGTAAACAGAATCTACAGGGTAGTTCCCGTGCACCTACAGCACCTTACCTTCTAAGTTCGAATATTTTTAGGTACAGCATTGAAACAGACACGTTTGTTTCCATTATCCTACAATCATAAAATCACAGTCCGGAACCCTCGGTGGGCGAGACCGACTTGCGTTTGACTGGTATTGAAGTGTGAACAATGAATGTACGGTAATTGCGTTTTTCACATATTGTACCCGTTTAGTATCTTAAGTAAAGTCTTAATGTTGGTTTCTATTTCCGTTTCTGGTAGACAAAGCGTTGTGTTCCGCTACTCAACAGTTCGCAATTTCTATGTCAATCAATAGTCTGCTATGCGGGCAATGTCTCCTTTTCAGGTATCTATATTTTTTGGGTATTAATGTATTATAATACGTACATTCTATACATATTATGTTGCGAGTCCTAAAAATAAGTAAATATTTACTTATTTTTAGGTTATATTACATCTATTCGTATTCCCTTTCAGACTTTAAATCTTAAAAAAAGATCAAAGCATATTAATAATTTATTTCATTTATTCAATATTTCAATAAGTTAAATCATTATAATTTCTTTGGTTTTGATAGGGTCTGAAAAAAGTATAGAACTAGGAATATTTCAAGACCGGGTTCTTCTAGTAATTAGAAGAAATGCGTAAATAATTCATAATTGAAAATCCAGGACATAGAAAGCTAAAAAAGTAATCAGGCAATTATAAAATATTAGGAAATTTTCAAACAGCTGAACATCTTTTCTTGAATTGTCGCTAAGATCTTTCAAACAAAAAAAAACTAAATCAAAATCGGTTTATTCCTAATGGGAGCCACGATGTCACATGGGCATCCTCTCTACTTTCATCAGGGGTAAAAAAAGGATTATGAAATTGAAATTTACTCAAGTTAATATTTACTTTTTTACTGTAAATTTTTAGTCGAATTTGTTCGACAAAATTAACTCCATTATATAGCGGATGTCCCTATATGTAGTGGAATATATGTGAAGGTAGAATAAATTACAATACTTACAAATTACATATACAATTTGAATAGAAGAAGAATCAAGATGGACAGTATCCTGCAATAGTTCTTACTCTGTAGAAGTGGTTCTATCCTCTGGTCTATTATAAAATTTATACAATCAGTTAGCTTATTAATTTGACTATAGGTTCATTCTCGTGCAGTGTTAAAAGAAAATAAAGACTAGAAGCTTTAACTTGTATGTATTAATTGGAATCAAGCTAGTGTCCATTTCAAACATAAAATTTTACGTTCCACTTTACAAGAGGTTACAGAACTTTTATCTATTAATAACTATACCGGAAATATCAACAGAAAAAATAATAATAGAATTTGAAATTAGAATGAGTATTTATTAAATATAAATCACACACAGCTTAAAAGCTCTTTTCATTTTATTTTCATTTAAATTCCAATGGCGACAGCTAATACCGAGTTGACATACACTAAATTATATATTGTCGTTTTATAACAATAGTTAGTAAATATGTATTATATATCTATTTGTAAGATTAGTTCATTTTTTTTATGACTATTATCTCTTCCGGTCACCGATAAAGGTGGATAAATAAATAAAGGAAGTAGAGTTTCAATTTCAATTACTTAATATTGGACGTGACTGCGGTTTCTGATATCTTAAATTTATTTTTGGTTGCTAATAACTGGAATAATACAACTTTTCTCTTTGAAGTGTTACTTGTTTTACGAACTAAAGGTTAATATATAAGAGTTACTTACATATTTCATAATTATAAGTTTGTTATTTAAAAAAAAAGTGTATTTATTAGTAAAATCAAATAAATAAATCAGCTTTACGCTGAATCCCGCACGCAGCAGGGTAGGTAGAGGGAACCTAGTGTTAAGTTTTTCATTCCCCACTTCATTCCCCACTTTCTGCCGAATTTCGGAGGCAGTGCTTTGCCTCGACACCAGAGTGAAGAAATGGAAATATAAACGTATATATATTTCACTTCCTCGAGTGGGGTTCGAACCCACAACCCTCGCGTCACAGTCACACCTTTGTGCCACTCCGCCTCAAAAAAAATCAAAATTAATTCATTCCCGCGTCGGAATAGAACCCACAATACCACAAGTATCGCGTTTACAGTCAAATGCCGCCGTACTCCTGCGCCAAGTGGAATTATGAATAATGAATGTTTCTAATTTAGAATGTAAAATCATTTATAAAAAGTGTAAATGCTATCGTTAAAAAATTCTACATTCATATTTATAAGACGAAAGTCGTTGCTTGATCTCACGCTGGTCATCACAATAGTGTATTATAAAATCAATTTTACCAATCGATACTCTTTGATCTCATATTTTATACTCAAGTGTTATAGTGAAGTCGGTCGTGGGTTCAAGAACCGGGCGATATTTTTAGTGTTTAGTACTAGAATCTGTGTAACGGGAAACATAACATAAGGCACACAGCGCCCGCATGGCCGATATTCTGGACAAAAATAAAGAAAATTATTGAAAAAATCGTAAAATCTAATCAACTCAGCATATCATATTTAGAATTAAAAAAAAAATCTTTTGGGGATTTGAACGTGGGGCCTCTTCGTTAATATGTGTTATATTTTGTAATGAGACCATTACTTATTATAAATGTGAAATTCATATGCTTCGCAGAAATGTCTTGACGGATGTGGATAAAATTTGGCACACACTTAATAGCCTGTGAATTCTTTCTTACTTACATTCAAAACGAAAGGTTAAATTTTATCAACGAAGTGGCATTATTTTATATAAATATTTTAAAATATACACATTTCAAGACATTGTGTGGGTGGTGGTGTTCAATTTCTCCCTGTGTCTTACTAGAGCGGAAAAAATAAAGTAATTAATTGACTGAACCCACGACCATTGCGTTTACAGTTTCACATTGTCCCACTGGGTCACAGTGGTCTCTAATATATATTAAATATATGTACATATTTCTATTATAATAAAAACGATATACCTTTTTGTATCCAGCTACTTTAATAAAGATCCATAATAGAAATATGTATATTAAATATATATTATCGTTTTTCTACTAAGCAAGCTCTATATGGAGAGACTGGTTTGAAACGGGATAGGCTATTGGTTTGCAAACAGATTTTCAAGAAGCAAATTGCATACAAATATTCCATATATGTGGATGTAAGTATTAATTACATGAATATATTTTAGCTAATTGATTTTTATTAAAAACTTTGAAAAATCCTCTATTAGATTTCCTTTTTCTGCACTGCCTAGTTTCGGCTGTGTGTTGTTCATATCCACCAAAATTTTTACTGACAAAAATAAAGCCCGAGAAATGTAATCACGAAAGTACGGCTAATGTTTACTTAACGACATTTTATATTTAAAATTTATAAAATATATAAATGTTCAAAGTGACTCAAGACTATATACGTAAGAAGGTAGTT
>DWGR01002271.1:0-14027 GCA_018247715.1 Heliconius burneyi
TCATATGAGATATTCAGAACTTCGTGGTAAATTTTAGCCTACATGCTGCCTACAACTAATAGCTATATAGGTAAAACCGGTAAGGTTTCCTTGAAATGCGAACAACAGACTGATAAAAGAAAATTTTTAAATTATATTTTTGCTTGTTACTTTGTATAAAAGTGCCTAGAAGCATTTTTTTTTCATATTCAATGTACACAATTGACCCCTCTTACAGTTTTATTATATTTATAGATTAAATAAAAAAAAAACAAGCGGAGATTTTGACCTGATTTTACATGTAGCCCTATTACTTAAATTATATTGAAAAATGTATTAACAATGTTTATTTTTAAATAAGTAAATGTATACTATTTGTTATGTTCACAGGTAGAGAGTGATGAGAGTCGGTACTTGAAGCCACACTTTTGTTTTCAACAGATCTTTTTAATAATAATAATGTAATCCTTCGAGTGGGAATCGAACTCACAATCACAGAATTTACAGTCAGTCAATCACTTTTTCCTACCGCGCTGCAATGGCCTTTATCTATGTAGGTACATAAAAGTAGGCAGAGGAAACAGAATCTAATTTTAAGACACTCAAGTCCTATTAAGATATTTGTGTTGCACACGTTCCGCGCATTTCTTGAGGTATTACATATTGAGTGGCGGAACTTAACGCCACGCCAAGAAAATATTAAACATTTTACTCTCCCAAGTGGGAATCGAGCCCACAACCGAGCTTACAGTCCCACGCTTAAGCCCCTGCACCACGACGGTCTCTATTTTTGTAATTATAATAATTTATGAAACTTTCAGTTAATAACATGTTAGGCATTTGTAAAATCTTAATCATCATTTGCCTTCAATGTATCTTAATCAAGATACATTGAAGGCAAAGAGCGAAGAGTACTCTCATCAAAAGACATTAAGGCAGAAAATTAGCTATTAGACGAGACAAGGCGTCTTGTGAGGAGAAAATTAAGATGTAATGGCGCTACGATGTATTAGATAATATGTGTCGATTATCTTTTAATAATTATATTATAGTTTTTTTGTTTCAGCTTCACGCTGTATCCCCCATATAGCAGAATAGACCGAGAAAGCCTAGTGTTATGTCACTCCATTACCCACTTTCCGATGAATTTTTGAGATATTGCTTGATAAAGAGTGGAGGTCATTTTGCCTTTATACTAGAGCGATTTCGTGTTTACTGTCACAGCCTTATGAGATTCCAGGCCACGACGGCCGCATTTTTACAATAAAATATAAAAATAATCAATAGCTAAATTTAGCTACTTATAGAAATGACTGAACTTTTCCAAGGATATATAACTGTTATAAATATAGAAGTTATTAAAAAGTAAAAGTAAAACATATATTAAAATTACTTTTAAATAATATTTACGACCATATTTGAATATATTATTATTAAAAAGATATGTAGTATTAACAAAAGTACGATGCGTGAGACTGGCTCCAACTCTAAGAAATAATATTAAATAGAATAAAAATAATAATATTTGGCATCATTATAATGCACTTTGGAAAGGTCTGACTATCCGTACATTATCATTGCTGAGTACGGTTTCCGGTAACACATTTTTTTTTTCGAACATGACATTAATGCTATTAAGTCAGAAGCTAAAGGGGCGCCCCCTGGCGGGGCTCGGACCTCGGCCTTTAACCTTTGAGCGGACTGGGTTGGATTTTCCCTACTCTATGCAAACCAGCCGCACGACATGAAGCCGCCACTGGGAATAATTAGACTATACTAAGGGAGTTAACGGTTCCCAACCGTTAGGCCCGCCGCGCCGAGACGCGGCCGAGCCGACGAGTAAGTTGAACTTCGCTGTCGTTTCCGGTAACACATCTCTTGTCCTAGTTATAGGTCAGCTTTTCTTGTCTTTCTTTTTCAGGACATTGTCGTTCAGTGTTATATGCACCTATATGTATGTATCTCTCGTTCTGTCTATTTGTATGAGCAAGTGTATTCGGTTCTACTATAGAAAATGGGCGGAAAAAAGAAAACAGTTTCTTAATATGTCTGAGCCTATTTTAAGTTAAGTTCTAAGTTAAGTTTTCTTATCTTGCACAAAGCAGGATAGACCGAGTGAACTGAGGAACCCAGTGTTAAGACACTACGTTCCCCACTTTCTGCCGAAATGGCGTATTTAGTCGCGAAACTCCAAGCCGCGCTCTACCTCGACACCGGAGTGCAGAAAATAGATATATTAAATATTTAATTTCCTCGAGTAGGAATCGAACCCACAACCGTGCCCCTGCGTCACGACTTAATAATAATATTTACATGTCCCTACCTGTATCATTTGCAATTTATTATATAAAATGTTGTTTAAGTTCACGCACCAATTAATTAATTACTATAATTAAACAAACACAAATATAAAGTCAGTAAATAATCATTGATTAATTATTTATTCATCCGAATGCGCTGCACGTGTTGAGGGATTATTAAAAAAGATTTCATCATATATTGAAGCACAATACTTTTTTTTTTACTTTTATTTAATTTCAGTAAAAAGCGAATATAATCGTGGCTTTCTTGCGAAGATTTCAAAAATAAGAATTTTATTCAATACACTACAACTTTCAAATCGAGGCCAGTCGTGGCGCAAGGACGCAAGCGTGTTACTGTACACGCGTTAGGTTCTGGATTCGATTTCCACTCGAGGAAATGAAATATTTAATATTTTCATTGTATTGCTCTGGTAACAAGGCCGCGAGTTCCGAAACTATACAATGCATCCAGAATTCAGCGAAAATTGGTGAACGGGAACGAAAGGCCTTAACACTAGGTTTGCAGGTTGCCTCTGTCTACCCTGCTATTTTCAGGATGCATGAAACTAAAAAATAAATAAACGTAAATAAAAACTTACCAAATACCACATATGCGGCCATTTTGGATCATTTAATTGGAACTTAGAGTCAGCAGAACGCGGCCGCCCTTTCACTCTCGTGTGCAGTTCCCGCTTTGAACCCGTTTCCCTTTTCACTGAAGGCGGTCCCGACGGTTTTATTTCAGCTGAAATAAATTGTATGGAATTAGACGCTTTTATCCATTTGCGTTACGAACCACAATCTGAAAATAAAACACTCTCTCATAATAATAGAAAATCTATTTCAATAGTTAATTTGAATATACATATACGTATAGAAAGATAGCATAAATTTATAAAATAAATTTTGATATAATTTTTATTTGAATAAACAAGAATTGCAGAGAGGTGTCGTGGTGCGTGGTGGTGGCACAAGTGTGCAACTGTAAAAGCAACGGTTGTTGTGAGTTTGATTCCTACTGAACAGGGGAGTGAAATATTTATCCAACACGCAATGCTTGATGACTTCGGCGGAAAGTAAAGAACGGAAGTGTCTTAATGGGAACGGTTAAGATAAATATCTTAACACTATGTTCCTAGGTTTCTTCTGCTTACCCTGCTATATACGGGATACAACGTAGAAGCTTAAATAATTTCTCGTCCTCCGCACTGGTAAAATAAAGCGCATCCCTATAATAATGAACTTTTATCAAGAGTTACGCCTCCAGCACTAGCGAACATAATTATTAAGTTTACATACAATGTTGTTGTGTATACGAGTATAACGAAGTTGGCATTGTAGAAGAGGAAAGGCTTTTGTGAACCGTGAGCACAGGTCAAGCAGAATTCCAGTATACAAATACAATAAGTTGCAGTAAAATGTATACTCATCTTTTCACTTTAAAAGGAAATTAATTTTAAGTTCATTTTAAAACAAATTTTAAATATTAAAACGTTTAACTTAAGCTTTCTTACAAAGGCTTAATACATTTAAAAATAATCATGTAAACAGTTTCCTTACACCAGGTGTTGCGTTCGTGAGCAGGTAACATTAAGTGGTTTAACTATGGGCTATCATGAAAATGAATTCAAAGTGAATATACCATAATACTACCATTTTAAAATAAAAGCTAGAAAACGAATTGCAAAAACAAAACATTTTTTTTAACTTATATAAGATTTAAATTATTGGAATATTTTAGAGGAGTTAGAGAGGCAACGGGAGTTTTGATATTATGAATAGCTAAAACAGCGTAAGGCTTTCTTCACGCATTTTTCCGCTTTACTGGCCTCCAGAATTCAAATAAATAAAAAAAACGGGGTACTTAACACTAGGAACTGCTTACTCTACTCTATGCGTGATACAGCGTGAAGCTAAAAAAGTACATACCTGTACTGCTTAAATCTTCTAACGTCTGAAAGTCTCTTTTTCTTCTCGACAGTATCTTCTGTTGCCGCGCCCATCGCACGCGGCTGTCTGCCTCCAAGCGCGTGTGGTGCTCTTGCGCAGGCAGCAACGACCGTTTTGCTATCGACTTGTGATGAAAGTGGAAGTGGTTCTGGAATATCTGTAACAAACAAAAAACAATATTAATATAATACAATATCGATTTATAAAAAGTTATGACGTCAAGACAATAGGACCTTGTTAATATTTATCTTAAAAAGTAATTTATTAATGATTTAATTTAAACAAGATTTAAACAAGAACAAAATCCAATTAAATACCCTTCAATTAGTTATTTAATAAAAACTATGTATATCCTGCTTTCGTAACGTGAAATGGAAGAGCCATAAGTAATACATGTACATGTTTATTAAAACTAAATAATTTTCTCAACAAAAGACGCAACGTGAACCTATTTACATCATGTTACGCTTTGTATTCAGTCGCGGGGAGAGCCTGACTCGTGTTAATTAAGTTAATGTAGTGGGATTTTAAAATCCACCACCATACTAAAGTCCGCCGGACGCCGCCGCCGTCACAGAAACTACCGCGTTGTGACCGCTTAATTTAAATGTGGTTATCCTTTTACGAAACAAATGATTTTACGCTTCTATGCACTGGAAGGTAACAATGGTTTCCCGATTTCTGTTACGGTTTTTCTTTATTTGTGTGTAGAAGCTAATATTTAGGCGAAAATATGTAAATTTAGTACAAGTAAAGCAACAGAACTAATACCTATTATACCTACTGTTAATTTACGTCAAAAGCAATCAAAACACCTCTCTAGTTACAAGAGCAAAAAGTGACGAATCACCGCCGCCCACGACGCCATTTAACCAATAAACAATGAAACAGGAAAAGAAAACATTAAATATATAATTTCTTCTAGTGGGAATCGAACCCACAGCCTGTCATGTTCACAATTGAGAACTGAATTCCACATTGAAAAATATGGATCTACATATACTCGTAAATATATCACAATGAAGCCGGCAAGTCTGCAATAAATTTTGAAGCACGTGAAGCAGAAATTTATTACGCTTCGTCTCCACCTCTTCAGATCTTTTCATATTTTAAAATATGTCTTTTAACAAAAATGTTTTTAAAATCTTACAAATGTATTGGCAGCTATTACAATAAAAATCGCGACGCCTCCATGGCACAATGAGGCAGAATCAATGATCGACAATCAGAAAATGAGTTGTTTTTTTATTTTCATGACAAAATGCGGCACAACAAGTAATTCTGGCAGAAAGTGAAGAAATGAGTGACTTAACATCTATTTCTCTCTACATACCTTGCTATATTCTTAACTATCTATCGCGTTAACAGTCACTGTGCCACGACGGGCCTCAATAGCAACACGTAGTAAGTAGTACGGAATATATCAATTATATGTTTGTTTAAATACGCTTACAAAACTACTTAATTATGTTCCATATCTAAATATTTCATAGAAACTAGATACATTTACTCGTTAATAATTTCCAATCACATGTTACTGACAGATAATTATTGTTACAGTTAATTCTGGTATCGAAAATTCCTACTAAAACCATTTGTCGCTTGGTTCTAGGTAGAGACGTACATTACTTTATTATTAAATCATTTCACCATTATGTTAAAATTGTATAAATAGTGATATTTTTTTTTCAGATTTACGCTGTATGCATTGTAGGCAGAGGGAGCCTAGTGGTAAGAACCTCCGCTCCCCACTCTCATGATTTGCCGAGACATTGCGTGCTGAATGACGAAACTAATTCATTTCATATTTTGAATATTCATAATTATATAAATAAAAGTTTTAAATGCAAGAAAGAGCATTCTGCATCATTTAATTTTACATGTTGGTTTAAATTTATTTCCTCGTAATCTCGGTTTCCAAGCTAATGGTTTGGGAAACACCAATCTTAGTAACGCTATATAAATTTCCTCCTTTGCTCGAAATTAAATTAGGAATAATAATTGTACTTTCCTTTGCACCATATATGTATTTATGGTTGGAAGGAAAGTACAAGTAATTAATAAAAACACTGGTCTCTCTTACATACATTCATACTTTAGATATTTTTATTTAAAATAAAAAAAAATGTTGAACAATATGTCTTTAGTTAAAGTTTTGCTATGATTGGGGACGGAGTGGTCAAACACTAGCTTCACAGGATGCCTCTGCCTTCTCGCTCTGCTTGATACAGCGCGAGATACAATGTAAAGCTAGAAAAAAAACAATCCTACAAATTCATAACTAAATCAAATTTTGTAATACGATTGCACTCGCCCGTTCTTTAATTATTTAACAAGTGGCCCAACTGCATGCTCTCGTAGCGAGTGGCTTTCGGTTCCCCTCCTCTCTTGAGATACATAAATTCAAAGAAAACACAGACTCTTGGAAATATTTTTAGCTATCTTACGCTATTTTACCTTTTTCTATTCTATAAAAAGTAGTAGCGCATGAGCGGAGAATATTTAAGTGGATACCAAAGGTTTTATAACTTTAGTAATAAATCTTGAATATCTTGATGTAATATTGAAGTACTACGAATTATAGCCTTCGTGAATTGTATTTGTGATTACTTCTGCACACAACATGTAGGGAAAAGCGACTTTAACTCACGTTTCCACTATTTATCAATATGATTCAAAACATCGTAGTAACTAATAATAATGAATAAAAATATTTTATTTTAGGTTGACTAGGGTAACCATACAAAATTACAAAGACTGCTATGATATGCTTCGGTTTAACCACTATATATTGAAATTTCTCTACTATACCAACTTAATTAGAACATTGTAGTATCTACATTTAAAGTTTTAACAAAGCCTATATTGAGAAACTCTTGTAATGTATGAATCTTCTATCCACTTTTATCTGTTTTGAACTTACCATTGCATTGTTGTTATTTTAACTTACAGCGATTGAGACATGATAATGTCTTATCAAACGTTGAGAAAAACTGTCACTAAGTCTGTAATATTCTAAGTAAATGACCTAGAATTCAGACTTTACAGGAACTATAGTAAGTACTCTATAGTTGCCATATCAATAAATCTTTTAGTAAGTCACTCAGCTATACGATTTGTGTGTTTAGATTAAGTAAGATCAAAGAAAGTGCCTGCAAGCTTTTGTTAATAATTTCCTTTGATCTACTTATATCTCACATAAAATAGGCTGACGTTATTCATACTGTTTTATTTTCTTTTGAAATTAATGTATTTAGAATTTCCCGACAAGGGTGAGAGGCATCGACAAATTAATGAATTTAATTCTTCTTCCTGGAAAAGACAGTCCTTATATGATAAATAAATAATACCTTATTCGAACTCACTACCTACACCGTAGAACTATAAAACAATATTAAAATACTATCTTATTTTAATACTTTTTCTGACCCGTTTACTCGCTCGACGTTGCTCCTGTGACCAGAATCAATAAAAAATTTTTACTTTATGACTTTTCATATTTTTATTACTTCAATTTAGTAAGATCAGAACAAATTTTTATGTGATATATAAAATAATTTTGGAGTCTTTTGGGAACATTAATTACATAAAAAAAACACAATTCAAAAACAATTAATTAGTCATTTTTTTAGTATTTATGTATTTTCAGTTAAAATTCACAAAAACATTTCTAAAACACGTATCCAGGAGACAGGTAAAGTTGGCCACTAGAGGCGTAACGTTTACTGAAAAGCCTGAAAAGATGTTAAGTGTGTCCGCACACGCGCGCCGTCCCCGGCGGGCGAGGCGCGACCTGGCCGTAATCGCGCTACTTAGACATTGCACTCAGGTGTTAGCTGCTTAGCGCATGAATATTACCCATTTTTCAATGAGTTATAATTTCTTTAATTTCTTATTGATAATTCGTCGAAAATGGGTGATAGAAATAGTTTGTCGATTTAAATCTAGGAAAATTCATTAAAATTTTCAAAGAGTGCACCTAACATAAATGACCGAAAGCAGCAGGTATTGAAATTTGATCTTTTCATTCGGTATACCAGTAGAAATGTACTAACTTTAGAATGTACCTATCATATCATTCATAGTTTTGTTAGAACTGCTAATTAGATTAAAGGTCGTCGTGGCGCAGTGGGATCACGTCCGACCTATGCTTGTGGGTTTAGCTCCCATTCGGGGAACTTATTGTATTATTTATTTGTTTCTTAGTTCTAGTAAACTATCCACGGCTTTGAGTTCTGCCACTCCACAAGCAATGTCAGGAAAGTTGAGCGGAGAGTATGAGATTCTTATCACTAGGTTTCCTCTGCCTACTGTCACACATTGTGTTTTACCGCCACGACTGGCCTTAAAAAGGCCAAAAAATTCATCATTATTTAAATATAAAAAATCAAGATTAGACTGTTGTATTATTATTTAATTAAGTACTATTGTTGAATTTGAGTGTACACATTAAGTTAAGAAGATTGAAAGGGCTTTATATGAAAGGTTGAGCGTGGATAATGCGACAGAATAAAAGATTATAACATCTATCTCTGAAATGTACTGAGCATTACTTTTAGGATTACCTCTATGTCGTCAGTTTTTAAGTCTCTTATATGATTTAGGTTTTTGCAGTGAATGTAATGCAGCTCGCTTATTACTACATATATATATTTTAAACGAATGCAATACTAGGTATATAATTAAACTTACTATTAAAAACATATTTTTAAAACATTTTTGTTTTTTTTTTTCGTCGAATCTGGAGGCAGTTTAGTGACAGAACTCAACGCCGCGTTTAGCCTCGACACTAGAGCGAAGAAACAGAAATATAAACGTAAATAAATATTTCACTACCTCGAGTGAGGATCGAACCCACAACCGTCGCGTTACAGTCACACCCTAGTGCCGCTGCGCCACGACGGCCTCATATGTTTCGGAACCTAACTTCAACTGTATCTAATAAGATCGGAAAATTATAAACCTAGATTTCCATTTTTACTAGCAACAACTACATTACGGTAATACATTTATGTACTCTTCAACCTCGTCAAAAGCTATTTTTTAACTTATATAAAAAGTTTTATTAATTGTAATATGTTTTTTTCTTTTTAATTGTACCTTATTTTATTGTAAAAAGTGTGAAATTGTTTACGATTACAAATAATTTTGCAATGTTTTCCTTAGCGACCATTGATGGCAGAGAATGCCATATTGTGAGCGTTCAAGGCAAATGAGTATTTCGATGAAATCTTTGATTACTCAGATATAAATACATATTTGCATACAAAGATACGTAAATATTTTATCTCTTGTATATAAATATGTACAAACTGTAGTGCAAAGTTTCTTGGAAAGATATAATTAATTATTTTGTTTACAAAGCACTCACTAAATTGTATGTTGAAATTGATTACAATTTCTGCAGTATGTTTCCTCTATTTGTGATTCAAAGTGTATTTAGTTTTTCCCATTTAACAACATACAAATATTATAATAGTTTTCAGCTTTATCTCGCCTAAAGTAGGGCATGCATAGAGAATCTAGTGTTAAGACGCTCATTTCCATTGAATTTTTCGAGACATTGTGTGTTGAGCGGATCTTAACGCCGCGCTTTTTTGCCTTGGTACCAAAGCAAAGAAATGAGCATACCAGTTTGTCCAATTAATATTTTTTTTAAATTGTATTTAAAATCAAACATATGTAACCTATTAAGGCGGCAAAGTACTATAAAAGTGTTTATTTTCTACTAAAATAAAGCAAACACACCTTCCTAGAAAACAAAAATAAAGCTATCCATATCTTAGATCAATACTTTATACAATCCACAAACCCATTTCTACCTCAGCCTCTGTAAGCCCATACCTATAAATCTTAATAATAATAAGGGCCCCAATTGCACGAATAGTACAATATCTCTAGATTTCACGCCCCATAGTGCGAGGGGGACGCGGAGCGTCACCATGGCAACCGTGAAATGACCTCAGCCTGTAATGGTTTATTCCGTTTATGAAATGGTCGAAGAGAAGAATACTGAAGTATATTTGTTTTTTAATTGTAATTTAATGTCAAGTATATTTGAATGTTTACATTAATTTATTTGGTGTCCTATCCTAATAACAAATACAATGTATAATTATATACTTAATATTAAATAAAAAAGTTTATATATTAGGAATAATAAAATAATATTTAATATTCAAATAAACTGATACAATTTCGTGATGCACGGGCACAAGCGTGTGACTGTAAACTCGACAGATTGTGGATTCGATTCCCAATTGAGGAAATATTTAATATTTTGATTTATTCGCTCTGATGTCGAGACAACGCACGGCGCTGAATTCTGCCACTCAACATGCAATGTCTTCAGACAACGGTGGAAAATGGCGAACGGAGAACTTAACATTATGTTGCTTTTGCTAACACTCGCCAGCTAGCTATGCTATATTATTTTAGAACATTACTTTTGACTACAAATTCCTAAGTAAATCAAATTTAATCAGCCTAATACTATGTGAAACCAAAAAACAGAAAACCAAAATTCTAAACGAAGCTAGAGGCACAAAAAGTGAAAACGTCCCGTAGTCAAGGCGACGTGGGCTCTGTAAACAATGCCGCCCTGAAATATATATGCCACAGGCTGTGAACTCCATAAATTTGGGACACTACTCTTTATGTATTCACGTCTTTTTTAATATACATCTTTTGTTTTGAATAAAGAAAGAATGAGGTGCAGACCACAAAAACGTATGGAAAAAAATTTGCTCATATTCTTATACAAAGCTATAAACTTTATAATATAGAAAACCATGTAAATATAGAAGACTCATCGTGACGCAGCAGTCCTGAGTCTGTAAACATGAAGACCGTGAGTTTGTTTTGCAGTCTTTAAAATGATACATTTTATTTTTTTTTTTCGTAACAAGATTATACGTGGCGTTGAGTTCCATTTAACACGCAATTTCTAGATTTTTTTAGTGAAAGTGAGGAAAGAAGTGTCATAACACTAATTTCCCCCTAGCTACACTATTATATGCGGAATTTAAAAAAAATGTAAATAAAAAATATTTCAAATACAACAAAAATATCCAATACCTAGACCCGACGGACATAATAAAAGAATCACTATAACAAAAGAAAAACAATCACTGTTCCAATATAAAAGAACTCTGTGAACGCAGCATTCATTCGTGATATCACTTCTTTAAACAACTATATGCAATTGCGACTCTCGATACGATTCTCGCAACACGCTGTACACTTCGTTCCTCATGTTGCGATGTTATGCGAGTTGAGGAATCGAACCCACTGTCTGAACCGAACTGTCGCGTTTACAGTCACACTTTGTAATTCATATCACACTATTTAATAGAAACGAAAGGTATAAAACGTTCCTTTTCATCAACGTTCACACACTGATAACTTATCGCAGTAGACTTTGGACCGGTGTTGAAATGATTTCTACGGTAACCAAAATTCATTGGAAATAAAATCCGAGCGAACGCAATATACTGGAAACGTGAGCTATTGTAAAAGGTGAGGCTTTTACGGCAATGCTACTTCTGGAGTGAGTCCCCCTTCCCCTCTTCCCCCAGCCCCCGTCGCTCCTAGCGGCAGACAGCGAGCCGCCGTCCTGGTACACGTTATTTGGGCTGCATCTTTCATACACAATGAAATATAACGCTTTTAAGCGACTTCCGTCACAGTTATGGGATTAATTCTTAATTAGTTTGTGATCTATTTATTTGCTTGTTTTATCTTCACGATATATTCCGCACATAGCAGGACGGGCAGAGGGAACCTAGGTACTTGGGAACCTAGTGTTAAGATAGTTTCTATTAAGATACTTCGGTTTCTCTTTTACACTGCATGCTGGAGATTGGCTCACTGGAGCTCACAATAATCCTAATAATATTATAAATGTAAAAATTTTTTATAATGGATGAATGTTGCACTTTCATAAAAAAAAAATTCTATGGATAAGAATAATATATAAGCTACTATTTATATATGATTTTTGCATAATTAGCTATAATATAAAAAATAATGTAAGCGAACGAAGCCGCGTTAGGTACGCTAGTGCATAATAATAAGGAGTATAAGAACAATTGAAGTCTTTTCTAATAGACAAAACGCTACATCAATTATCTGTGCAATACAACACCAACAATAAATAAAGCAGACGCAGTAGGTCACGATCTCCTCAATGCCGATAGGAACAGCACAAGTGTATAGACAATAATAATAAAATACGAGAGACAAGAGTTACAATAGAGAAGCTATCACTCGCAGAGAGTTTTAGCTTTATTGTAGTTCTCGATTGAGTGTCCTACAGTTTTAATTAACCTCTGAGCTTCATTTTTCAAAGTAATGTCTTTTTAATATTCAATACTGCTCCCCCGTATCGATAAATACTGAGAGAGGGAAAGAACTCGAACCATTACCTTGCTTATACTTTGACGATTTATATAGTGTTAGTTTTTAATATTTGAACAGTAAGACAAATAATTATTAGATATTTTTTATAGTCAAACGATTTTTTAGCTTCACGTTGTATTTCGCATCTAACAAGCAAAAGGAACATGGGAACCTATTGTGTTCACTGCGATCCCGTTAATAATCCCGTTCGTTCCATTCAATTCTGGAGGCTTTACATGTTGAGTGGCGTAACTCAACCGCGTTATGCAAAATATTACATATTTCATCTCCTCGCCACGACTGGGCTCAACGTGGCTTTAAAATATATATATGCATGATAATCTCGTGTTTAATGACAATTATATTTTGAAAACCACATATTGAATGAAATCACTGGATATGTTAAATGAATTTATCTCATAGTCACAATAATAGTAGTAGGTACTAGCAGTACCCATCAAGAGAAAAGTGATCATTTTTGTATTATCAAGCTAAAAATGTTCTCTAAAAATAAGCGGAACGCTTCCATTAAGCTAATGTCCCCGTTTCGACGTTAAAAAATGTATTAATAATAACTCAGTTTTATTGCAGCAGTCTATTATAAAACTGTTGGGAACAAAAAATATTGGTAAATTATCTTTTTTTTTTGCTTCACCATACCCACAAGTACCACGCTTACAATCGTGCGTTTGTGCCACTGCGCCATAGCAAGCCTCAGGCCTAGTTTGAGCTAGACCCATATGCAAATCGTTTTATACAATCTATTTTGTCATTTAAATAAGATAATATATAATGTCTTCTAACTCTATCAATATTCACAATACATACATTGTCTCTTTTCCCCTTGATTGCACCAGTTGTTAGTTTGTGTCTGTTAACTTGGGACGACAAGATACGTCATGTTTAAGTTTATGTATATCTTTAGTTTAACTTCATATGATATTAACAAGCAGACAAAGGCGTTTTACCCAAAGGGTAAATCATATTGTGCCACGTAATGAAATATTTTTAGATAGATATTTTTTTTATTTTTATTTGTATTTTTATTACCTCTTTTTCACTAAAAAAGTGTGCCCAAAGCTAATAAACAGTTGATATGTAAAATTATTATAGCATTTATAGTATACACATGGCTATGAACGTAAATTAGGACAAATTGCAATTTATCAACATACCCATCTGTATCTTAAATAGTTCCATGATATTGAAACATTAATCATAATCTACCAACTCCTCTACATGCATGCATGCACGAGTACACCTAGGTATGGACATAGCGTCGCTTATGAACTAGATTAATACATTACCTTGTTTGTACTGCACGCTGACTAAATGATGATACAAACATCACTGGTTTATCGTGTCCGCCAATATTTGACTGACCTGGCCGCGGCC
>DWGR01002272.1:0-14022 GCA_018247715.1 Heliconius burneyi
TTTTAATACATGTAATGTCTAGAGTGAGGCAAAAACGATTAAATACCAATGACGTAAACATATATATACTACTATTAAAATACTATATTCTATTCATTTTGTCATGAGACAAAACGTAAACAAGGAAATACTGTTTCCAAAACTTTAATGTAACTTTTTAATTTCTATTTTATTTGGTCTAGGTATACTCATGTTATAAAATATGAAACATTCAAAATAACAAAACAAAATCATCAGACTAAAACTTTACACTTCACGAAACAAGAAACACTTTTTTATGGAAAAAGACAAGGCAAATGAGTGTATGGGTCATCTGATGGTAAGTGATCACCAACGCCCACGACCCCGTGCAACACCAGAGGAGCTCAAGATGCGTTGCCGGCCTTTAAGTTATATGCGCTTTTTGAAGGTACCCAGTTCGTATGCCCACCCAGGTCATTACAGTTCCATGGCGCGAGGAAGGAAGTTTCCACTACTGTGAGTTTCGTAGGAGAGATACACTCCAGTGCCACGTATTCAGAAGGTGTGGATGATATTTGAGTTTGTGACGTACTGTGCGATTAGAAAATTCGGCGGCAGGTAACAGGTCAAACAGTTCTCCAGAACACTCCTCAGGATAAATGCGGTAGAGAACATACAGTGAGATAACATTTCTATACCAATATAAAGCCAATGTGTGTCATTGGGTCCCCAACGATGCGAACGGTTCTATGTTGTATACAATCAAATGGGTCAAGCTGATCCTGGGGTGCACCAGCCCAGTGATGAGAACAGTAATCCATATGAGACCGACCCTGGGCCCTATACAGGGCCCAGGGTTTATGGCCCCCAGTTTCTTTGTGACCAACTTGGCCTTGCTTTCCATATGATCGCGATACTGGCATTCACTCGAAACGCTAAGACTGGTGATACGACAAATGGGATTTTTTTGTGGTTATCGCGCTAACTTGTGTCTTCTTGGAATTCAATTGAACCAGATTGCTGTCACCCCATGAGGGGACATTCCTGGGTGATGCCTCAACAGAAGACACTAGTTTATTTCGGCACTCATCGATGTTTCCGTCTCCATAAGCTGATCCATTTCTGCATACTACTGTAGAACCTGAAAGATATGCGTAGACTCGGACGCGATCGTGCAAGTCAATACTGAGCCAAATAGTTGACAGATCTCGGCATTCAAAATTGGCCAGACGACGGAAACGTATATTCTCCCTTACGAACACAGCGACCCCGGCATGAGGCATAAAATTGTTCTATTTTGTAGCCTCAAAAATAACAAGTATCTCCGTCAAAAATAACAAGGCGGGCCGTGCCGTCTCAAGATGTTGTTGGACGGTAGGACATTCAGGTTGGAACGAAGACCCCTGATATTACAAAAATGTAATTTACTTAATAAATATCAAGTATTTAAACATTATTATTACAAATTAAAAAATACATTTATGGTATTTATGATACCGTGCGGTAAATTAGGATGAATAGAAATTGAATTCAATTAGATTTAAAATTAGATTTTTATAATGTTTGATTATTATATTAGTTTCTTTTTAACTTTTTTGGAAAAGACTCACAATTAATATAAACATCCATAAATCCATAGATTTTTTCCTTAATATATTTACTATATTAATCTCCATCAATAAAATAACCTATTTTTTATTTGTCTACGTTTTATCTTACGTCTTCGTGAATAGGGTATAGTAAATGTTACTAAAGGTAACCAAACCTTTAATGCACAACATTATATCTCAAATGTTTTTTTTTTTGTGTTTTACGGATGTATCAACATTTTTATAATAAATAAATCTAAATATCGAAAATGCTAAGAAAACTGAACTAGTACAATAATGAAATAATATATGATAGGTCAACGGAAAGTTTACTCATTAAAATTAACAAAATGTCTCATTCATATCTATCACTCATTCATATACAATGAAATATAAATACTATTTTTAATATTTTTTCCTTCTTTTGTATAGTATTTTAAAAATTGTAGGCCCTCCCGAAATACCCAATTTTTTATTAAATGGTGAATTTCATACAAATGCAGCAAACACAATAATCGCTCGTATTTTTTACATTGGGTCGACTTTGAATTTCTGAGCTCCAAGAGACCGTAAATCTGAATTTTTATTTTTTCAATATAGAAGTGTGTGTACTGACCGCCTCGCGGCGCCGGCGCTCCTGTTCGCGCTGACGCAGGCGGTCGCGCTCGGAGGCGGGCGGCTTGTCGGGCGCGGCGGGCGCAGGCGGCGCGGCGGGTGCAGCGGGCGGCGAGCCACGTGCCACCGGCGACACCGACGGCGACGACACCTCCGCACTCTCCGCTTTGCGCGCGCTCACCCCCACCCTGCGAAGACAACACCACAACTATAACGTACTGGGACTTCTCTCTTTTCTTGTCCTAGACAGTCTTAGTCTAGCGACCATCGCGGCTTTTTGAACTACATTTTATGAATTTACTATAATTCGTTTTCTAATATGTTAATAACATCATTTTTTAAAATTATATCTATACATTATAAAATTTATAATATATCAGACTGATTGATATTTAATACATAATAAAATTTCAGCAAATTTAACAACAGTAATTTATTAACTTCAACATTATAAAATCTGTAATTAAATTGGTGTTTGTGAACACATCCACAAACAAAGAGACATAATTTAAAAAATATTGCTACTAGTTCTATTACGTTATTAAATATCACCAACATTTTTTAAATGTGTATATCTTTCATGTATAGACACCGATCTGGTTAAAAAAATGGCAGGAACGTTGAGAGTAGTGTATCTTTCTAGAAGGGGATTATGTTGAAAAATAAAAAAATTATGTCTTAATTTCTAACACGGGTACTTATTAAGGCACTCGCGTACGTAATCTTACCTCATTTTGTCATCTTCAGGATGCCGCCTTTCAGTTTCTTGGCGTTGTCTTTCTTTTTCTGCTTGCTCTTTTTTCCTAAGTTCTTGTTGTTCAATAAGAGCTCGCTGTCGATCCATTTTTTCGCGCGCTTGTTTCTTAAAAGCCTGTCCATTAAAATATAGGGTAAGCGCTTATAAAAAAATACACACTTAAAAAATAGCCAAATATCACGCCACTTACTTGAAAGCTGTCCATTACAGGTTTCTGTTTAATTTGATTATTGGTACCCATATTAGGTATACTTTGTGGACTGCCAGCCTGCGCTAACGAAGACCAAGAACTAGCATTCTTTAAATTCTGTTCTTGTTTAAGTTTAAAGGCTTGAGCAAAATGTGAATTCTTATTATCATCGACTTTTTTATCAATTTCATATTTTACTCTATCAGGTAGTTGGTTGTTCGAGACCATGTTAGGCACACCCATGAGATCTTCGATGGGCTTGGGTGTGAGCAGGGGCTTGATGTCCTCCTTCTTTATGACGGTCTGCATCATGCCGGTAGCGCCGGGCGCGCTGAGATGCGGCGGCGCCGAGTACACAGGGTCGAAGATGGAGGCTACGGGCGGCGCCGGCGCCTCGGGCCGCAGCAGCTCGCGTTCGTGCGCCGTGTTCTTATCGACGAAGCCGTTGTGAGGAGGTACGTACAATTCGCTCTTTATCTGCTCGCTCACGTGCGTCATCTCTGAGAGCCCGCCCAACTGGGCCATGAGGTTTTGATGGGCGGCATCCGGCATCATCGAGGGCTTGGGCAGGGGGAAGTCATCGAGCCGCATCGACGCCTCTGCCGCGCCCACGCTCACGTCCATCGGCACATCCGCCTGCAGGCTGCGCTCCAGGCTTGCCAGCGAACGCTCTATGGGGTCTATGTAGTGCGACGTGTCCACTTTGTCGAGGCCGTTGCAAGGCTCCACTTTGAGCGGTGGTTTGATCAATTCGGGCTCCCTAAGCGCGGGGACACTAGAGGAGTCCGGGGCGTTGGTGGCGGGCGCGTGCACGGCGGGGTGCGGCGGGGGCTGCGCGGCTGGGTGAGGAGGGGGATGCGCGAGTGGCGCCACGACGGCAGTCTTTTTGGGCTCGAGCGGGGGCGAGGGCGCCGGCGCGGGTGTCTCCAGCTTGGGCTCGGGCGGCGGGTCAGCGGGCGCGGGCGCGGAGGTCGGGGCTGGCGCGGGGGCGGGAGGCGGAACGACTGCGGGCGTGGGCACTGCGGCCGTACCTGGAGGGATCTGTTTCTGAAAAAATATTTCACTTATTGTGTTTCAGTCCAGTCTTATTAAAATAAATTAAATTATAAAATTAGTTACATTTTGAGACGGGATTTGTAGACCCTGTTTTTTGATTTTCTTCTTAGAAGGTTTGCCTGCACTCGTTCCTGTAATTACAAAACAAATGAATCAACACCGAAATTGAAAAACAATACAAATTTCGACTACAAAATATATTCACCTACCTAAATGTGCTGCAAAAACATTTACATAAAGATCTTCCTAGACCTTCTTAATATGTCTTCTTATCGAAATTTGTTACCATTTATTATTTCTTGTCTGCTCGAGTCAGAGATATGTTCTAAATGGTTTTTGTAATATTAGACCGTAAATATAAATTATGATGAAAATATTTCATAACTTATTATCAAGTAATCCAGCAATAGGTCTCTAAATCTTTATCGTTATTAGAACAAGGACGAAAATATTCCTTTTAAAGACTAAAATATATACACTTTCGTAATTAAAATAAACTGTGGTCAAATAGTTTCATAAAAACCATAAGCAAATATATACTAGGCACTACCTTAACCATTTCAAATATTATAAACCATATTCAATGTTCGAGCTTGTAGCAGTCTGTGGATATTGAAAAGAAGGTTATTTATGTTAAGTTTAGATAATCACGTAATTCATAGGAAATACCTTAAGCGCATGCATTAAATAAAACACTATCGGAACTTCAGATCTCAGGGTAGAAAATAAAATTCAAAATATGTTACTTAAAAGTTTTACTTAAATTTTTGTAATATATTGAATTATATACAAAGTTCATTTATTACCACTCATTCTTACAAACTAATCAATTTAAAGTCGTGAGGGTCGATTAAATAAATCTTATATAAAATTTACACATGGTGTCTCTGTTTACACACATCAAAATCTACATCAAATAAATCATCGCTTATTTAATTGTACAAAACATTTACTTAATTTCTTAAAAACAAAATCAAAAACATCTATACATGTCATTTTTAGCAAATTAATATCAATGTTGTAGTTTCATCTTACACATTTCACAATAATAATCTCCATAAACTTATATGAAATATTCTAACAAGAGTATACGGTCGACTAATTTGTTCTATTATCTCGGCCCTAGAAAAAGCGAGGATTCAAACATAATACATAATGTGAGGCAAAGGCAATATGCATAAGATGTAAAAATAATTGGCAAAAAGGATTTAAAAAGCTAGAGTTAGCTAGATTGAAGTGCAAGAAACGAAGGTAAAATATACGAAATGCCATTGCCTACTTTTGTAGTATGTAAGACTTCATCTTCTTTACTATAAAAAAATCAAATTGTACTTGCGATATACTACTGTTCTGTTTTATTTTTTATCCTATTTTTTAGAAGTGGCTAGGAATGTAACAAATGTTAATTTTCTTTAACAGCTTATATTAAAATACTGTCAGCCAAATTTTATTTAGTCTTACATTGAAGCGGATTTTAATTCGAGTAACATTATATAAAATAAATATATTATAAAATCTTCTAAAACTGTATTAAAACAATAATATTTATTTATATATTTTGAGCTAAAATTATCAAGTTTTTACTTAAAAATTTACGATGCCGATAATGTGGTGTCACATGTGTATAACTTTTAACATTTCATTAGGCCTAATACATGATGCTTTTCAGAAAACAATTATTAAATCAAATAGTTTTTTAAAATAAACGATCTATAATTCTTTTCAAATATTATGTTCTGCAACCAAATTACGTTGACTGTATTTAAAAAAATAAATTAGATAAATTGAAATATTACAATACTCTATAAGATGCTATATATATAAGTATTTGCATTTTTATAAAATACCTATATACCTAAAATTATATTTATCAATTAAGCTAATTAAAGTTATATTAAAAAGTATATAATAAAAAAAAATTAAAATTCCCAGTCATAATCATGACATTTTACTTTTTAAAGTTATAGACGACATTGCTCAATATCAACAGATGAAGAAATGAATTGATTTATATTTTCCATTTTGACATAAACGTTTAACGCCAACAATATTTAATTATATCAGATAAATGATACTTTTGTTATGTATTTTAAGGGAATCTAAGCTTATAAATCTCGTTCATTAAAACTGTTGACTACTCCAAGAAAAGATTTCTAAAAAAAAAAAATTTAAAGAAGTATGTGTTCTGCCAAGCACCTGTCGTGACACACGCATATTATTGCACCATTTTCCTTCCTCCTTCAATGGGATATTACACAAATTACAATTTGGTGGTGAAAAAGGCTAATTATTAAAATTACAATGATTCAGCTGCCTAAAGTAAGATCACTAACGACAAATGTAAATTACAGCAGTAGGGCCTAACTCAATAACATAGTAGTTGACGGTTTCGCACTATATATATATATGGTATACAAGTTTGCAAACAATTTGTGGAAGGAAGGAGGCCAGCTTTGGGTGGTCGTGGTATAACGGGCGGGTCGCGTCGCGCGGGAGCCGCAGTCGGGCGCAAGTATTGAGTAACAAGCGTTCAACCAATAAAGCATACCTTTTCAGAGAATTAAATTTTTAACTACACATGTCACTAGAACGCAGACGCACCTCCGCTGGGGTCCGCCCTCACACAATTGTTTGCATACCGTGGCGCCGGCTCCTGGCGACGCGACGCGACCGACGCGACGTCGGCTACGCGAACTATACTTATTTAAGGTGAGATCTGAAGTTTCCAATATATATATATTCCGAGAGATCACAATTTCAAGGATGCAAATGAAACGAATTCGCACTCGAGGACATGATATAGTTAAAAATATTAATGTGAAAAGGTATTTCCTATCGGTACATGAAAGCACACCATGTATACACTCTTACCGGCACCAGTTACGAGCGTCGACGGACACCAAAGCTGGCTTCTCCTCCTTACTAGTGACTGGCCGTTTGTGCCTTTACCAACATTTCTTATTATGCTCGAGCATTTGTTATTTTATTCTGATCGAATGTAAAGAGTAGGATCCCTCTTTCCAATATCACAGTAATATAAATCATACAGAACTACTTCTGCGGCACACGCACGCTAACTCAAGCACACAACTAACCCTCTACTATAAAGAAAAATAAGTACTAAATGTCTCGTAAACAAGCATTTATTGCGAGGTGGTTCCACCTGAACTCGTTACGCGTAAGTGATATTCATTTATAAGCTACCGATCAGAAACATTGCCTGACTATTATCACACTTCATCACAACAGACAGCATTCATCATCCATTCTTTGTAACTTTCACTTTTGGAACATTCATGGCGTATCATACGATCCTTTTCGGTTAAGTGGAACAATTGTGATCATCGCACAATATCGAAGTAATAAATTAATTCATTGTAAAGAGTGAATGTCAATAAATAAAAAAATATACAAAAGTATGAGCATGCACTGCTGGGATGCAAAAAACCACTACGTGAATCACTCCTCGCGAGCTAACTAGTCTCTCAGGGTCGAATCGCAACCATTCATTCCGTCACTTACGTTCAGACTAGAATAAAATATTTAAAAAAGTCGTCAATCCTCTCCGCGCCACACGACAGGCACGGCGCGATCATCAGTCACATTTACAAAAAAATACTGGCAAAGGTAAAAACCTGTCAGATTTGATTCTCGGATAAGAAGTCGTAATTAAATGCAAGTAACATAATATCTAAGTGTAAGTCGTTTAGTAGGGCGCCGCTAAGTCTAACCTGCTTCACTATCACTGCTGTCGGACGAGCTGGTGTCGGTGCTGGAGGATGAGTTGGACGAGTCGGAAGACGACGAGGACGACGACATGCCGCCGCCGAGCCCCTCCTTGCAGCCTTCTACGCACCCAACACACGACACTCATTTTAACTACCTATGTTTCATAAAGTTGACTCTGTCGTGGCCCAGAGGCACTGAGTCTGACTAATTCGGGGAAATAATTATTTTCATTTCGTCGCTTTGGTAACAAGACAAAGTGGGGGGTTAACATTAAGTCCCCCCCCTGTTGTATGCACACAGCGTGGGAGATGCAATCATTAAAAAATCACAAATATTTATAAAAATTAAGCATTATATAAATAAAGCAAAATAATAAATGTGTTGGGGTTCAGCTATTGAATAAATAAATAAAACAATAAAATTGATTTACAAACTCAATTTACAATTTATTATAATTATAAATTGTTTCATCTGCCCAAAGATCTGATCTTTACCTGCTTTGTTTTATTTAGTAAAATCATAATTAAGATAGTATCAACACCTATTCTTCCAAAATTTTAATTAAACTAGTTTGTTTTTATGCAACCATCTTAATTCATAATTTAATGCAAGTTTTTACCAAATATACAATATATAATGTTTTAAAAAATCTAAATAACGTAAGTTATGACTAGCGATAAAGGGATACGGGACTTGAACCCACAAACTTGGTGTCGTCAAATTCACACTATAAACACATTTGTATGAATTATATAAATGATACATACCTTTTTTAGGTTGTTGTTTTTTATTTGTTCCTAATTGGCCTGAAACATCTTGCAGTCGTTTTTCTAATTCTTGTTTCTTCTCTGCCATTTGTTCATCTTTAGATTTACCAGACACTTTTCGATCTAAAAGATTTTATTATAATGAGATAATAGAATTCGATAACAATTACAAAACAATATGGGAAAGAAAATAATATTAGACAAATATTTGAAAATATAAAACTTACGTGTTTTTTTGCGAAGACATGAAGCGACATAATTCTCTAATTCTCTAAGTGTGGAAGGTTTTAATGTTTCAAAGTCAATTTCAATTTCATCAGGATTGGAATCTCTTAATGACGGTTCTCTGTTTTGAATTATATGAACTACTTTGCCGAGCTTATCACCTAAACACAAAAACAAAAGCAACCTTAATAAATAAACTTAATCTAATAGAAAAAGAAAGAATGTTTTTTTAGCTTCACGCCGTATCTGGCTCATATAAGCTAATCAAAGGCCGACCTGGAATTGACCGAATTCTAAAACATTGCGTGTTGCCTGGCGAAACTTAACGCCGCGTTTTGCCTCGTTACCAGACCAAGGAAATGAAAATTGTAACTACAAATGGAAAACTCCGTTATACATCAATTTAGGATCCTACATTCCAATATAAATTTACACGAGCGCTTTAGAAACATATAGTAAGTACCAGGCAGCTTGTTGATATCCAGCGAGAGCTGCCGCTTCTCGTCGTAGGACATGGGCTTGGCGAGGTCCTCGTCGTCGGTGTCGGGGTGCGCGTGGTGCGCGTGGTGGGCGTGGTGCGCGTGGTGTGCGGGAGCGTGGTGCGCATGGTGCGCGTGGTGCGGCGGCGCGGCCGTGGGCGTGGAGCTCTTCTTTTTGGCGGGCGGGCGCGCAGCTGCCTTGGTGGCTGTGGTTGCGGCCGCCGCGTTCGCCGTGCCCGTGCTGGCGCCGCGCTTGCTACCCGCCTTACGCACGCCACTCGTCGCCGTCGATGACGCTGCCGTAGTGTAGGGCAATTTTACTTTTGTGTCTTTTGTTATTTATAACCAGAGTAAAAAATTATTTTTAAGGGAATGTTTATATGTATACTAAACGAGTTCATGTAGGTGAAAAAGACTATGAAATCAAATTAATTGTCTTGTAGGTAATGGCCCTTATTGGAAGAAAACTTGTGTGTAGTGGGTGTTGCATATCACTTATTACAATTACTTAGAATCTATTTCCAAATAATTTTAGAAACATGTAGACCACGTGTTTTTATATTGTAATTAAAAATGTTAACCGCTTCCGATTTCTAATATAATTATATTATAGAAACAGCTATAATTGAGTTCATATTGCCAAAAAATAGACTAAATACTAGTTTATAAAATGGGACAGTGTTTAGTATATTGATTCTTATGCAGATCTTTAAAATGAAAGAAATTACTACAATGAATTATTTGATGTGATGGAATAAATTACGTTATCTCCAGAAAGTATGGCCTATTTTCTTAAAATGATAAAATTAAAGTTATATTCTGTGTGTATATAATACTTGTGTAATAGCCATATTTTGGTCAGTAGTGTGAAATAATATTAAGTATATCATGCTCTCATATTCCCAAATATACATTTATTATTAAATTTTAAGCTCACCTAGATTTTCCCCAATGTTGTTAGCTTTAGCGCCATACCCAGCAACTGCATTTGCTTTTGGAATAGCACTATTAGGAATCTGTTTCTTTTGTTTGTCCTTAATTTTCTTCTTAGCCTTTTTCTTGTTATTTGATTCCTCAACAAGCTTCCTCATTTTCTCTTGAAGTGCAAGCAGTTCTTTCTCCAACAATTTGACTTTATTATTTCTTTCCTCATCTGAGTCGTCAGATTCGGAGTCGGACTCGGATCCAGATTCAGAACTTGAAGCAGAACTGCCTTTATCAATATGCGGCATCCCTACGTGACTCGGTTCATCAGGAATTTTCGCATATCTAATGAACAAAACAGATAAAATGAATATATTAAGTTATAAAGTGGCATTTAAATTTATTGATTGGTCATAAGTTACAGATGAACGACTATGTAAGAGTTTCTCACCTCATTTCGAAGACGTCCTGCAACTTGCGCGCCATGGCGACAACGTCGTGATCGGGAGGGTTATACTTGTAGCAATTTGTGAATATTAAACGCACATCAGCCGCAAATTCTGCGGCCGTTTTATATGCTCTATTGTCCATCTTCTGTTTCACTGTCCCTAGATCCATAGGTTTCTTGATGATATCAAAATAATCATGCAGACCTAGCAACTCTGCGTCCACGGGTTTATAAAACGGCCATGCGTAACCCTAAACAAAAAAGATTTTTAAATAAATTATAAACATATTTACATGATAATGATAAAACAATAGAAATAAAATAAACTAATACCATATTTGGTTTAAGTGAAATCAAGTGCCAACTCACAGAGTGCTTTTTGGAGAACAGCTCTTTAAGTATTTCATTGCAGCTCTTGAGCGCGTCGGACAGCTTCTCCTTGCTCTTGGCGAGCTGCGGCGTCAGCGCGGCGTGCGAGGCGCCGGCGCCGCCCACCGACGGCGACAACCCGCCCATCTTGAACCCGTCATCGCCCACGCGGCTAGCCTGAGCGGACCAAACAAACTCGATCGATTCATTTATGTACATATTTATAAAAGCTAAATAGAATTGTGTAATTGATTGGTGAAAAGTGTAAAATTTGCAACTTGAAGAGATTTATTGTTATATTACTTCTAAATACTTTAAGAAATGGACATTATTTTTTTACACAGTGACATGGCTATTTAACAACGTACATAATGCCTGGTGACCATTTGTTTGCAACAAAAGATTCCTAATAATAATTAACATAATTATTAGTAAATCTATTTTAACTAAAATTATAATAAAAAAGAATTCTTTTTTCCTAGCTTCTCACCGTATCCCGCACATAGCAGGGTGGGCAGGGGAAACCTGGGAATCTAATGTTAACCTGTCGCATTTAGAGTCACATGCTTTTGGCCCTGCGTCACGACTAGTATGAATATTTTATACTTAAGCTATTTACCTTTTTCTGTCTTCCACTTTCTCTTCTTGTTGAAATTTTGGCAGGTTTGGGTCCACTCTGTTGGTCAATGGTAGGAGTTGTATAGCCACCTTCAAAGGAGCTACCCATAGGCGTAGTAGTATCAGCTTTTCTTTTAACGCCCTTTTTTACCTTCAAAAGTAAATTTTTATTAATAGAAAATTATCATTGAAATATTTATTTTCCAATTTAAAAATGATTACTTACTTTAGCAGGTTGAGTTTGTGATAGTGTAACAGCTGGTATAGTGGATACTGGAGGTGCAGCCGTTTGGTTGACATGAAAGTTTGAGGGTTGAGTTGCCACCTATAGACATTGTAAATGTTACTATAATATACTTAAATCCAGAAGTAATTTATAATCATAACTTCTGATTATAATAAAAGATCTTTGAATTCAAGAAAAGAACAAAATAACTTTAAACACATCAGACCAGACAATATCAGTGATAGTGTGATATCTATAATTAAGAGCTCCCTACTTCATACTGCAACATTGTACCAAAATTAAAAGGTATCAAAACAATGGTGTTTCTGTAAAATTATATTATTATGTGAAATGGATACACATAAGTAACTATAGATTCAACAAGTTGATTACCTAATTTAAATATATAAACTCTTGGCATCTATCATAGAATCTACTACCAACACCACTAGACTGGATGCAGGTGGTGGCAAAGAGAAAAGTATAAAGAGGATTGGAGGAGGCTTATACCCAGATGGTATCCATATTGAAAATAAATAACCATAATATAAAAACTATTGAAAAGGAGAAAAAAGTGAAAGTCTCTAACAGTGATATGGATAATTTATCAATGGTGGAAAAGTACAAAGCCTGATTATTATCATTATATAATATACTAGCAGACCCGCACGCGGCTACGCGCGCGTGAACTATATGAATATTTATTAAATATATTTATGAAATTATTTTCAGTTTCCAATAGAATTAGTAACAAAATATAAGCCAAAATAATTAAAATAAGAGACTTATTATTAGAAAAAATATCTGAGTAATTGAAATGAATAAACAAAAGAAGTAAAAGTAACTAAAGGAAATTCTTAATATTAGAAAAAGTACCGAAGTTATCCGTGCGTGTACATAGATACCTACTCTAACTACTCGTAAACATATTTAAAAAAAATAATTAAAAATCAGCCTCACGCTGTATCTCGCCCACAGCAGTGTAGGCAGAGGGAACCCAGTGTTAAGACAATCCGTTCCCCACTTTCTGTCGAATTCTCAAGGCATTGCGTGTTGAGTGGCAGAACTAAACCAGAGCGAAGAAATGGAAATTTAGCCGTGTGTTCCCGGCTTAGAATAGGATCACCCTGGTACTGGTGGTGTCATAAGAGGCGACTAAAGTACGAGTGGGAGAGTCACGCCGCCAGCACGCATGGGCAGACTCCACCGGATAATTACCACCCCCGGCATTTAAAACCAGCGTGAAGTAGTGGCTTTATGCCACTGCGTTTCGCATTAGGTAATGCCGGGCTCTGGGGCCCAGCCACCCCAAAAGCTGGCAACGCACCAGTAGCTCCTCAGGTGTTACGCTGTGTCGTGGGCGGCGGTGATCACTTACTATCAGGTGACCCGTACGCTCGTTTGCCACGCTTTTACCATAAAAAAAAATAAAAAATAAATAAACGTAAATAAATATTTCACTTCCTCGAATGGGAATCGAACCCACCACGTCGCGTTACAGTCACACCCTTGTGCTGCTGCGCCACGACAGCCTCAAACTAAACAATATCTATCTATATTAATTAGTATAATTCTTGCGAGAACAAATGATAATAAACCCCATGAAAATGACGAACTGAGATAACCAAACATTCTTTCCTAAAATTTCGAATTTTTTGCTTGAGTTCGCACTCTATTAGAAGAAGCAAAGTGTAGTTAAATTTAAATAAAAATAACAAATAATGACATAAAAATTAACAATAGTTCGAAAATGTTTGAAATTTACAAAACCGTCAGTCATCTGCCCGTTCACGTCGGTCTACTATGCCACTCGCAGGCGAGGTCATTTCGAATCAGTGACATCTCCTTTATTATTTATTAGAATATTATATAGTAAACTATTATTCCAATCTAGATGAAATGCTAAAAGTGACTATTACATTTATTTTCATAAGGACGAATGTCGAATTATAGAAAAACATTAAAAAATACCGCCTAAATTTAACGTTAATTAATTAAAATTGTTTCTTTTTGTTTAACCCTCAGAGATAAACATATACCATCGCGGACTTTTTTAAACATTATTTAAA
>DWGR01002273.1:0-14022 GCA_018247715.1 Heliconius burneyi
TTTTTAATGGAATTTAACTTTTCAAAAGTGACAGAAGTACCCGTCGTTTTTGTTGTTCTTTATTTATGGCGTTCCGAGCGTGCCAGTTCAGCACTAATCACTTTGCCAATGTCACGTTGAATGGAAACGCACACACAGAATGTACGGTAAAAACTCTTTTTTACCGTCTAACGTTAAAAAGAGATCCAACTAAGATACTGCCTTCACCTGTCTTTTACTTATCATAAGACAACGATCCATTTTATTTTGTCGGACGTCAGAATTCTTTTTCTATGTTATTAAGAAATTCTGTTTATTTTACATTCAAGAAAAAAATAATGATTGTACAAACATACATATTTCCAGAATAACAATTTATTTTGATAAGCAAATTCGATTCTAAATACTAACTATATCTCAATTGGCTTCCTTTTCAATGTTTACACACGTGCGCATGTAATACATGTGTATTGCGTACACAATGTTGGTGCGAGCCCTTTTTTAGTTAACGGTTTATTCTTTCTAACATATTGCTTAGTATATATTAATATTGAGGTCGTCGTGGCGCAGCGGCACAAGGGTGTCTGTGGCGCGACGGTTGTGGGTTCGATCCTCACTCGAGGAAGTGAAATATTTATTTACGTTTATATTTCCATTTCTTCGCTCTGGTGTGGTGGTCTGGTAAAAGCGTGAAGCTGATTTATTTTTTCTCATTAATGTTTAGTTTCTAAACGTATATTTCTCTTGCCTAATTTACCAAAGTACAAAAATGAAAAAGGTCCCCCAAGTGGATATCAAACCCACAACCAACGAGTTCACATTCAGATATCGTTCCATCGCATAGCATTAGTCTCTTATTTTCATTCTTATTTTTAAAGTATAGATATAACTTTTACATCATTTAAGAAAAAATATAATCAAAAAAATTTTACGGTCTAATAAATTCGTTAAGTTAATTAGAAATATGTATACGTATATATTTTACTGAATCTAAAAAAAATACATTATTAATAAACCACATTATTATATTAAGGATCAATTTAAACTAATACTAATAATATATTTCTTATCACAATATAATAATGATTGAATTTCCTGTTGTTCAGTTTTATGTAACGGTTATAATATATATACATTACTATTGTTATATGGTTACGACATAACGGCTTATCGTTTTTAAATAACACCTGATGTTAGAAAATTAAAAATAACATTTAACAATAACCGTCATAATGGGACCGTCGGGACTCCTGACACAGTGGTGCAAGCGTGTGTTTATAAACACGATGGTTGTGGGTTCGATTTCCACTCGGGAAAACGAATTATTTGTTAAGTAAGAGTAAAATGAAACTATCATATTTTTACTCTGTTAACAAGACCATAGCAATTTTAGCAATCATTGCGTGTTGAGTTCCAGCACTCAACACAACATGCCTCGAGAATTCGGCGGAAAGTGTTTAAAAGTGTCAGTTACCATTTAAATAGAATTTACAGAAGAGACAATCTATACCTTCGTAACAACATTCGTAAAGCTTATTTTGTCTCGTTAGATCAAGACTGTTTCGAATAGTTTATGTCAAATATTTTTTTGTGCTATGGCTGGTGGACGCCAAAACGAACGTCAACCTAATTTTTTTGACTGATTAATAACTGCTTTAAATTTTTAGCTCGCCATGTTATAAGAACTACTTAAAGTAAGAATTAAAAAAGAAATAAATGAGTAATTTTTCCGATAATTTATTATTCAAATAGTTATAATATAATTGGAATTTTCATTTAAAAAATAAGTCTAAATTCGGACTTGTGAGCTGCAGCTGTGTGTGCTGTGTACGCGCGGTCACCGGATGTTAGTTATTTAGCAAATGTTCTCTGTATGGAAATCCTGATCTATCGCCAGCGCTAAATATGTCAACGCACTTTTACGAATACGCTTCCGTTAATACTGTCATTACTCATACTTACTAAATCTTATATGAATTATTACTTCATTTTAAATTATTTATAAAGCCAGTTGTGGCGCAGGGGCACAAGGTGTGATTGGAAAACCGACTGGTTGTGGGTTCGAGCCCCACTCGAAGAGATAAAATGTTTAGTTAAATTTATATTTCCATTTCTTCGCTCTGGTATCGGGGCAAAGCGCGGCGTTGAGTTCTGCTACTCAACACCTAATGCCTCCAGAATACACTCCAGGCAGAAAGTGGGGAACGGCGTGTCTTAACTCTAGGTCCCCTCTGCCTACGTTGATGTGTGCGGGATACAGCGTGAAGCTGATTTAATTTTTTAACTTAAAATTATATATATTAATAATGATTATTTATTATTTTTGTATGATTTCAATTAACACAATGATATCAAGGTGGTACAAGTGGATAATTGCGTTAGGAAATTACAAATCAACGTGGTTCAGGTTTTGACCTTCATCTAGTATGATTAGCCGCATCATTATCCTATTACGAATCTCGTGTCAATCGTTAAAAACATTGCGTAACGTTGAGACTATGAAAGTTTTCGTTCTATATCTGATCCATTTTTTTCTAAAATGACGTGCTCAAAAGTTAGATATAGAAACCGATCTATAAAAGAGTTTCACAGCGCTGAAGCAAAAAGTTAATATACGTTACAATTTTTTTTTTATTTTATATAAATATATATTATTTATAATATATAATATTGCTAAAAAGTTTTTACATTAGCAAAATTTGACCAGAAAACTAGAAATATATAACTAGCACGATCAATTTAAATTGTGTTTTAAATATTCATAGTCATCAGTTACTGCGATGCGGATGTGCACTCGGCACTATTTGGGCAAAGCTTTAACTTTCGGCAGAAATAAGTCCAAATGAAACTCGTAAAATCGCCATATTTGCGAATAGGTACAGCTTAAAACTTTATTTATTAAAGTCAACTCTACATTTGCATACACCTATATAAAATTTGAAAAATTAAATCAGTTTCACGCTGTATCCCGCACACATCAGGGTAGGCAGAGGGAACCTAGTGTTAAGACACTCCGCTACCCACTTTTTGCAGTATCAGTATCTGCATGTATTCTGGAGGCATTGCGTGTTGAGTGGCAGACATCAACGCCGCGCTTTGCGTCGATGCCAGAGCGAAGAAATGAAAATATAAATTTTAATTCCTAGAGTGGGCATCCAGCCCACAACCAGTCGGTTTTACAGTCATACCTTGTGCCCCTGCGCCACGACTGGCCTCAATATAAAATGTATATTAAAAAAATTGCTTTCCCCAAAATGGTATGTCGATCCGAAATTAATAGTAAGAATTTGACTTGTTATTTGAACAATGAACTATGGATCATTATAAATTTAGTGCAAGGTGCATCTCAGAAGCCACCGGTGAGGAATGTCTCACATGTTACATTCTTGAACAACTCTGGTATATCAGCTCCGAGACAGGAACGCTAAGCACGCGACGGGACACATGCGAAGGTCTAAAATTAGATTATACTCCGTCGCTTAGCCCTGCATTCATAGGTATTTGCCATAAAAACGATGCAACGCATCAATTTCTACATTCTTCATCATTTATTTTTTAGTTTCAAACTGTTTGTGCCATATTGCAATTGCAACTTTCCAAACGGCTTTTAAGTTGCAAACGGCTTATTAATTCTTAAGCGCAGCCAAAACTTGTTTAAGGACCTTTCTCGTTTAATATTTTCTGCCAGCGTACAACAACTTAGTACCTACATTTTAATTTTATCTTCAATTATATCTCTATTTTTACATTGTTTGTCATTAAACAAAAATTATTAAATTATCACATATAGGTAAGAATCTAGTTAATTAACTACATCTTTGTAATTAATAATATTTTTAAATAATTTACTGCATTATTTTTTATTACAATAGAATATTCAGCGTCAAACAATTTAATAAAAAAAATTATGCAGCTGACTTCACCATCGTTGTTGATGAGAGCACTCGAACCTGACAAAGGGTTAGTTAGGTAGTAAGATTACAGCTCTTATACTCGTATTTCGTTTTGGAGGTTAAAACGCTGACATTTTTAACAAATTGGAGAAAGTGAATTAAACGTCAATTAACTGCAATAATATTATGCATATGTTACGCCATAGCCGTCACATAGCCTTAAGTGTGGTGTACAACTTGATACTCGTGGATGTTTGACCATGGTTCCGCCTGATGCATTTAAGATCTTATTGCAATAACAAGTAGTAAATAAATAAGTCGTTCATATTTGAATTATTACAAAACTTTAAAGGTTAAAAATTTAAACCAAATTTTGGGTATACAGGTGTAACTCGATCGACGGATCGTTTTTGGTCTATGGGGGGTACCTATTACGTTATGGGAGGTACGAATTACAGTGTTTAAGTAGGTGTTTCGGAATTTATGATTTAGTATTCTTGAAGATTATTGGCAAATACAGCAGGACTCAATAATAATAGGACTTTCTTTCTATGTAATAATTTAAAACTATCTGTCTATAAGTCTTGAAAAGAACATCGAAACAAAAATGTTTTTTAAATCTTTAAAGCTAATTTTATTTTCAGGCCCAACAGTCGGGCTGTTTTTACCAATTCTCTTCAAGAATTCGATTGTTTTAAATTTCACAAATTGCATCATGGGGATGAAATGGATAATTACTGAGGTACCCCTACCTATAGACCACCGTTGATCTGTATCTCTGTATATTTTATCTTTAATGTCATCAGTCAATAGTCAATAGTAGTAATCCAATTATTTGCATATAGATACACATTGAAAAAATTTTGATTTTTTTAAAATATTGTAAATATTAAATATAAACATATGAAGATAATTTTCAAGATGAAATTATAATGTGATGTTGTGACATATAATTTTTTTCGTTTTATTGAAATTTACTTTTGTAAATGTATATGAACATAATATACAGGCTGGTTACTTTTTAAGAGTACTTAGTCAGAGCAGTTTTGAATAAAGTTTAAGCAGCTAAATGTAAAAATAAATGTAACCCGTACGCGTACATACATTTAATATGCCTTATAAGGCTTCGCAAAGATTAAAGTTATTAAATTGTAATACAAATTCTTACATCGTTTATAACATTCTGGACGGCATTTCATACAAAGTAGCGGTCTCATTGACATAGATGTGCGCAATTATATAACCCAGAGGTGTTAATTAGGTTTTGCAATTTACATTTCCATTTCGGATCGCGCTTACGTCAGTCAGACTCTTACCGGAGTGAACGACAATACTAAGATCTGCTGAAATATTTCTCTTTGATTGACACGGACATAATTCATAAGCTTTTTTTGTCAGATTCACGCTGTATCCAGCTGTAGCAGGGTAGAGGGTACCCCATTACCGTCGAATTCTGGAGGCGTAAATTAACACCGCCTTTTGCTCTGTTACCACTTCCTTAATTTAAGAGATTATATAAATGAAAATAAATCACCGTCACGCTGTATCAATTTGGTACGCTGATTATTTAGTGTAGACGTTAATATACAAAGTGACATATAGAGATAGTCGTAATAAAAGCGAGAATTGTAAAGTTAGACTTATTTATTATAAATAAAAAATAAAGTTGTAGATAGCACGTTTGTATTCCAAATGAGATATACAGGTATCCAATTTCAATAATATCTTTTTATTTTAACTTGTTACACTAAATAGAAAATCAACTTTCTCCTCCTCCTATAATGATGAATAGACATCCAAACCCTGATATTGATTGTTTTGAATTATGTTGAATTTGGCTCTTAAGTTTTTTATTTATTTTCCAACTCGTCATAAATATTGACCTCGATATGAGCAAGTTTGACACCGCTGGTTTGAGAGCAATGTGCCCGTTTGTGTGCCTTGTACGGCGCTAAGCGCTAACTCTCGAGTCAAAATTAAATGCAACACCATATGGTACAGCCGGCCAAGGTCAAGAATTTAACACGTGAGAAATTAAAAACGGTATTAATCATAACGCTGAAGGAAAAATGTTAATGCTAAATGGAATGCTGATGGTATTCTGTCTAATTATTTTTATAATTGCCACGGTGCAGTGTGTCATTGCAAAGGTCAGTTAGCTTCGTACTTGTTATACCTATTGAGTCTAATTAACCTTATACATATTGAATTTGAATTTGATATCGAGATAACAGTATTTCTTTATTTTTCGTGAAAAAAAAATACAAAGCTATGCTTAACATGGTAGTTTTTTTTAGCTTGCCGTAATGCATATAGCAGGATAGGTAGAGGGAAGAGAGTTAAGACTTCGTTCCCCACACAAAAATCAAATGAAATCAGCTTCACGCTGTATCAATCAGGGCAGGGTAGGCAGAGGGAATCTAGTGTTAAAACACTCTGTTCCCCAATTTCCGCCGAATTTAACGTGCCACTGCGCCACGGTAGCCTCATATTTGGTACATGATTACTTCAAATAAATATTTCAATTACCTATACAAAAATAATAAATACCATTTACGACACCAAAGTAATCTCATCCTCTTAATAAGCACAGTGCGTTCCAAATAACATTCAGTACTTGTAATACAAGACATTTCCGTTGCCTTTAAACGGTATCGTGACTTTTTTTTCGGTTAAGGCCAAGTCAAAAGTCGTTGTATTGTCAAGCCCCAGCAATGTCGATTCGAAAGTGATTGATTTTCACGATAGCTTTGCTTTATCTGTGGAAGTGAATTGCAATTTTAAAGATGATTTAAAAATAAAACATGACATAAAAGCTGGTTTTTATTAAAAACGTCGTCGAATGTCGTATTGTACGATCTAGGTTAAAACGACAGTTTTTACTCTTACGACTGAGACTCATGAGGTATATTCAGTTATATTACATACACACATTCCAAAACACATATTGGCATAACTGAAAAGCACTAATTCAATATTATATTATACTTAAAGTCATTATAAAAACCCATTTCTTTTGTTAAATTTGCATTAGGCTTTTAAACTGTATTGAAGATAGAATGCGGATCCATATAGAACTCCAGACGTCACTACATAAATGTTTAACTGCTCGATCCAGCTCTAGATTTCTAATTTCCTGAAGCTACGTCGGTTCATTGATATGATCCAATCAGTCTTGCCAAGCAATAAAAGGGGTTAGCCGTTACATGGTTATGATGGAAAAGATAATGGAATAACCGGCCAATATATTACAGGCAGTGCTTTCCTGCGTGGCGAGGATATTGCTGTCTGGACTTTATGCAGTATTCGAGAAAATTAATGATAGTATTATTAGATGTTTTGTTTCTTTTATTGTATCAACAGAATAATTTGGAGTTGCATAAGGGGTTTCATGGTTTTTTTTGCGTCTTAATAATTAGAAATATTTTACGGAAATTGTTTTGATTATTAAGAATGATTACATTGAAGATATTTAATTTGTTATTATGTTAATCTATTGATTTTTGAATGATTTGAAAGGAACTGGACAGCTTTGTAGCTGATTCTGTACCTCCGAAATAAAAATGGCTCTTTAATATGAATATCGTTTTAGACTTTCTAGTTTCTGTATAGAACCGTTATGGACAACCAGCATTTAGAGTTAAAACAATAGACTATTAATAAAATTATTCATATTGTAGCCATGTGAGGTTGTGCTACTTTCCATTCTTAAGAATGTTTACTGCGGTTAAGAGTTTTATTACAAACTTTATCGGCATTACTGTTACAGTTTACTCAAGTTATGGTAGAACATTACTTATGAAATATATTATACACAATTTTATAGCATTTAAATTTTTTATTCATACATTTTAAAATTCTGTATAAAATTATTTTACACTGGAAGATTTGATCACACGCCTCGGATTCTATCCAAGCGGTCTAGTTAAGTATGCTTTTTCAGTTGAGCCATGTCGAAACCTTTATAAGGTGCTAAAAATTACTGGTGCATCTTTGTGATCACGATATTATTCAATAAAATTATATTTTTAACTAATAATATTATAATGAAATGTAATATTATTAGTTTATAATATAATTTTATTGAATGTATTGGAATGTATACAACGTATGTAAAATGCACAGTCCTATGCTATAATGCTTAGCATTATTATGTTTGACTTGTTAATATCTATTGTATTAAAGTTATACAAAATTTAGACGATAAGAAAATACTGTTGAATGGATGATTAGGTACAAGTATTTTTTTTTAACTTTATGTAGCGCACACTGAGCAATCAAAATATTTTACTTCTTTTTTTACGTCACGCCGTTAGCTAGTTTTTCTGATCTATCTTTGGCGTAGAAACTTCTTAGACATTATTATTGCATTTATATAATTTGTAAGATTAAGTTAAAATGATATAATATTATTAATTATGATAGGACGCATGCCTTATGCGTTAAAAAAGCTATTTATGTACTAAGATCAATCTGGTCCCCTCTGCCTACCCTGTTATGTGCGGGATACAGAGTGATATTAAAAACAGTAAACAGAGAATATAATTTAGCTTACCAATAATCAAGATGATCATGACATTGGTTCGTCCGACCAGAAAACAACGCAAACAACGTTATTGAACGCAAATAAGATCTAGCGGAAAATCATACTATAATGCCATGACTCCATGAATCCGATTACTCTTGGCTTACTACACAAGCGCAACGGATTGACGATTTCAATTACAATGGCTGTTTTGAAATAGGTTATATTATTCTATTCTAATGCATTGCTTCGTTTCAAATTGAATCTCTATATTTCTATAAAGAGAATTAGGTATAAGTAGCATAGTTTAATGTTTAAAAAATATAAGAGGTTGATGACAGTGGACTTGGCGAAAGAGGTATGCAGAGACAGATAGAGCGTTTGGAGTTCCGTTCTTACTGACTTCCCCGCTAGGGATGCAGCGTGAAGCTAAATTAAGTTAAAAAAACATATAATTCACAAACGTTTGTCACTAAACGTGGTCTATATTTATGGTGCTTACTTAAAGCGGAAAAATCTTAGCAATTAATCGTCGAGTCTTGCAATCTCATTTTTAAACTGAGGAGCCTTTCGTTTTAAGTATTCTCGACCTTTATGTATGTATATGTCATGCGACGTTTAAATGTATATTGGTATGGTTTTCTAGTGTCGCGTTAAAATGTGAAAATGTAGGAACATGTCTAGAAAGTTGTTTTGTAAATATTTTTTTTTCAACTTCGCTCTATTCTCTATATAAGGTGGGCAAAGGGAACCTAGTGTTATGATGATTTGTCCCCGCCTTTCCGCCGATTTTTGAGGCATTGTGTGTTGAGTGGCGGAACTCAATGCTGCGCTTGCACCAGAGCGAAAAAATGAGCATATTAATAAATAATAATTCATTCCCCCAAGAGGGAATTGAACCCAACGCGACAACGACAGTTATTGTTGCCACGCGCTTGTGCGCCTGCGCCTTTATTTATAATTCCCTGATTGATTAATCAACAAATTAGTTTCATGTACACGCAAACTACTTCCTCCTAAGAATATTGGTTCTGTAAAAGGAATAACAGCTCTCCCCTGCGAAGAGAAGACGTTACACCAATTTAGGTGCGCTTGAGAACTAAAGCTCTCTATCTAGAACACATCTTGTTTTTATTGGCCGCAGCTGCAAGACTAATCAGCGTGGGGCATACCATTATAACCTTGTCGTGTACAGATGTATTATACTTGTACGTAATTGGCAATAAATGAATGTGTATTAGCGGCAGTCGGTTTATCATGGTGTGCGCACCCCTCAGTCTCTGAGACTCCAGCCGACAAAGTCTCGTTTAGTTTTAGCCGTGTCCACGTCGGACATTGACGTCTCCAATTGTTCTAGCTTCTAAATAATTTGTTTATATTTATAATGACGATAATAAGTTTTTAAAAAGTTCTATTTTAGTGCTCTAAATATTCAGTTTTGTAAATAAGGTGAGTCAATGATTTATAGATATATCATTTTATTGTTTTAACTTCTCATATGTTTTTTTACACATAACTTGTACTGGTATAAACATATGATATAAAATAATAAATATTTCAGCTTACATATCTTATCTATTTTGGATAAGGATAACTTCTAAATTATTAAATTTATACTGTACGTAGAGGAAATGTAACATTATAAGCGTTAATTATATTTTACATAACTGCCCATAAACTTTTGCATAATATTTTTCAAATTAGACAAGTATTAGACAAATTAGACATGTTGACCTTAGCTACTTTGATATCTATTGGCAGCTCGTAGTGACATATGAATTAAAAAACAAAATTTTAATACAAGAATATCAAAACAGTGTTTGTAAACAAAATCTTAAAGATACCTGAAACTAATTTGAATACGTTTTTAATATATATAATATTTTGTTATTTGAAACTCTGTAAAACTCGAAAGTTTTACCACGTGCACATCAAAATCGATATAGCAATCCAACTCCCGTCTTTCGACATAACAAGGGTGGATTTTGTGGGGGAGAAAATGTTTATTGGAATAATAAAAGTGTTGTCTGTAACAATCTGCCCGAACAAACATTGCATTCTCATAATCGTTTACATCTCATTCTAGTAAGCTTTTGTTCATGAAGATTACTGGTTGGCGCCTATGTATTTTTTTTATTTTAGCTCTGCACAGTGATTCAGATCGTGTGTGTTTATTTAGTGGCTTTGGATGTTTCAATTCGTTTGAAATAAATAAATAAATTGAATATTTTAACTAGATATCTTCATAAAATGTATGTCATGGTTAGTAGAACAATAACTATTTTTTACATCATCGTTAGCCTATTAAATGTTTTTCTTTTTAATATATTCATACTTAAGAAAAAATAATAGGAAAAAGTATTATAGCTTTTCCATAGTTGAAACTCGAGCTTGACGGCTACTAAAAACAATCGCGTGCCGGAGGCAGTTTTGATCCTGAACATACCAAGCACACCAAGGTCTATGTAAATTTTTGACAGTATTCTGAAAAACAACGTATATTATGCACATATGTATAAAATTTATTATATTTTCTTTCCTCTTGTGTATAGAAAGAGCGCGGCGTTGAGTTCCGGCACTCAACACCCCAGAATTCAGCGGAAAGTCGGAAGCAGAGTGTCTCAATACTAAACTCTCTTTGTCTACATTTACGTGAAAGATACAAAAAACATTCTATATATCTATCATCTAGTTTCATAATCTGTAGCATAAAGCCTACCAATTTCAAGTAATTTTGCAAACCGTTTGTATTCAGTGGCAAAGCTTCATGTGTTCCTAATATCGTGGGGATTGTAACTCAGTGTGGGTGTTCAGACTTACAATGGTTCGTATATGGATACCTACATACATTTAAAGTACACATGGTAATAAAGCTGAATGTAAAGCTTACCGCAGCTTTAGGGAAGCTTTACAAAAACTCATGTAATAATATTTTTTGCCCGTTTAAAATTATCTGTTTAATACAAATGTGAAGTTATATATATATATATATATATATATATATATATATATATATATATAATGAAGCCTATTGCAATATATTTAACTCTTTTTAATATTTTAGTGAAAGAACTAAAAAGAACTTACATTTTAGTCATACTTTCAGTTTTACTAGAAAGTAGGCGTTTTATTTTTGAACACTAACAACGGTATTGCTAAAGGCTGTCTACATATACTCCTATGTATATTTGGCCGTGTATACCAACATCCGGTCGCGCCTGTCTACATCTAATTGCTAAATAAAAAAAGGGTTGTACGCCTGTCGTCAACGTACTGCTGCTCTTTCTGCTAATTGTAATGGCTTATTCCATTCTATTTATTCCTTTTTTATATGCGAATGTTATATAGTATTGTTTTCGATTTGTAAGCTCTTCTTAAGTAAGTTTATATTTCTATTTCTTCGCTCTGGTGTCGAGGGAAAGCGCGGCGTTGAGTTCTGCCACTCAACACGCAATGCCTCCCGAATTCCACAGAAAGTGGGAAACAGAGTACAATGTTCTCTCTGCTTACCCTGCCGTGTGCGGGATAAAGCGTGAAGCTAATTTTTTTTTAATAATGTTGTAATTATTAAAATCAACCTGCCACCAACGTTTCTACAAAAAACAGCTTATTATGGATTGTCCTATTTTTACTATTAATTCCATTCGCTGAGCTAATAAAATAATAAAAAAACAAGGGTGAATTGAAGTCGTTAACATCAAGTTGTGTCAACGAATTTAACTCTAAATTTATACATGCTGTTTAAAATTATTGCTCTTTCAGTTTGCTGCCATTTTCTAAGATTTATGAGAATTTGTCTGAAGATTGAAAGCAAAATTAGAAACTCTTTTTAATGTAAAGAATGCTTAAGATTTACAAAAAACAAATGAAGATCATAAATATATTTTTAGTATTTGTTTAATAGTAAATATGTGTTTGTATAACTCGTATAATATTTTAAAAAAATATATCAACATATAATTGTTATTTAATTTTAGTAATAGACTCATGTTTTTTAAATTAAATTTACGTTTAATTTATTAGTTGTTATAAAGAAGTTTTTACTTGGATGTATACCATAACAAATATTACTGTCATATCGTGAATGCTATAACATTTATATCGGTCCGTCGGTCACAGCTCGGAGTGCGAAGCGGACGTTGACTAGCGCCGAGCCCTCGGGGAACCCAGCCCTACCGTTACTCGCGACCTCATATTTCAATATAACAGCTTTTATTTAAGCCTACTTTTAATGACGGCGTTAAGGATGTTGTTTTTATTTATTTATTTTAATACTTAAAGTATTACTTACGTAATATATAACTCGTTCCGTTTGCCATTTGAATAACTAATTACTTTAAGTATGTATTATATGCGAAATAACAATATTTTTAACTTAATTGGATAATCTATGCTACTGCAGCAATTTTAAATTAAATATTTTATATTATTTCTGCTCTACCTCTACGTAGACTTACAATAACAAAAACCTTTTAACAAAAGTACGACTTATATGTGTGCGACAAAATTCACCAGTTTTTATTTTGTAGAAAAAACAGCAAAAATATATTCTAGTGAAAATTTCATATTCTCTTTCAAAATGTATAGATTTAACTAATAATACACATTATATATACTATTTACAAATTTGCTTAAAACCGCTATACTGATGACCCCGACGTGATCTGAACACGCAACCTTCTGATCTGGAATGGACGGCTATAATATATTTAATAAAAATTGTAACGCAATGTAATAGATATATTTACAAAAAGATCTGTATGTATGAGTAATGCCTAAGTAATGAATGATATAGATATAACATACATAGACTACGCAATCATAAAATCGATTTTTTCCTACAAGTTATCGATATTAATATATATAGATATAACATACAAAGACTGCGCAATCATAAAATCGATTTTTTCCCACAACTTATCGATATTAAAATAGAGCTTAATATATCATACGCTCCAGACAGCAGCGTTATGAGAGAGATGAAAAGATAATCTGGTGGCAATGAACTTCAAACTAATTTCAAAACTCGACATGTTTCAATCGAGAACAATATAATTGTTATGTAGTGGGCAGCTGAATTAAAATTTTACGTAACGTACTTCCTTATTTAAACATGATTCATTATATTATTTTACGGTTTATATTATTTTAATATATAATTTATTTTAAATAAGTGGCTTTGCAATATACAAGTATAATTTTTACGTTTTACTTACTAGCTGATAGATAATAAAGTCCAAGCTTAAACTGAGAAAATATTAATCGAAAAAAATATTAATTCTCAAGGTCCCTTAAAAATATACCAGTTCGCTCGACGACTGCAAGCCGAGGTTTGAGTCCCGCAGGGGGCGCCCTTACTGTCGTCGACTTCCTCACAGCCACTTAGTGCTTGCATTTCTTCAGAGACAGTACCCTCTTCCCTACCCAACCGGTGTCGGTGTAAAAGCCAATAGGGCTAACAGCATTAACTTCATGTGCGAAAAAAATATTAAAGTTTGGTTTTATTATAAACAAGCAAAAAATATGTTTAATCATAATTCATATCCGGCAGACATCGAACCCGCGTCAATCAATGGTGCAACGACCTTGCCATGTTCACCATACTCGTGACATAAAAGAAGGTGC